>JABUQX010071154.1:32500-35000 GCA_015478945.1 Trachelipus rathkii
TATATATAGTATATATATATATATATATATATATCATATATAGATATCTTTTTCTCTCTCTCTCATTCTCTGAATTCTCTTCTATATTTCATGTTTCCTTTAGAATTTATTCTCACCATGGTTTACGAACAATAACGTGTCGAGTAACGAATGTGAGAGCAATATGAATTGATAAATGCTGTCTTAATATAATTTTGTCTCTTTCCAAAATCAATATTTGAAATTAAATGAAAAGTCTTTGGCGTGTATCTGAAAAATGAAGATTAGCTGCAGATTAATGTCATATGATATCTTGAAACTTGGAAGAACTATGAAGTAGTTTGGAAAGTAATCTGAGAATCATTGGAATATGCTCAAGAAGATGCATATTACATGTTAAGGTACATGTTTAGTAAATCGACAGCCGACGACCCTCACGGTACACACATTCATTGACTCATTTGATACTTTATGAAACTTCTATTCTCTTCATATTTCTCCTTCTCCTCTTCTTTACCTGCATCTGTTTTTTTCTTCTTCTTTTGTCAAGTTTTTCAAGTGTTGATTTGGAGTCTTCAAACTCATTTTGGGCTTCTGAAACCCACAAAAATGAATTCTACACCAATTAGAAACATAGGTATAGACAACCTTATTTGTTCTAATGTAAGTTAGGGTAAAAACTCTATAAGCTTATAATTACAGCTCGGCTTCGTGATCATATAACACACAGTTGTTTTAGCATCATTATTCTATTTATTTATTCTCTCTATATGTACACCAATTTCAGCTTTCAAGTCGATTTTAAAGTTATGGGGGCGGAATCCCCTACACCGCTTCGGCGTGACATGAACAATGGCTCAAATGATTTGACACATATAGAAGACATGCACGGGTAGTTTTTTGAAGAGGATACGATGATCTCTACACTCCTTTGCTAAGGAATGGTATTTGGGTTCCATTCGGTCAAAAGTAAAACCATTAAATGACCCCTCTATGGACATGGGGAGTCTGACGTTCGAGAAATTAACTATGGAAATCTCATTTTTTGAGACGTTCTACACTGGTTTGAACCCGTCATGATAGGTTTTTTGATGAAGGGTAGCACACAAAAACACATGTTGAGAATCTAAAACGTAAATGGCTGGACAGCAAGCTCGGTAAATGTTGGAATCTGATTTGCAACTCAAGAATACTAGCCAGCACCAGTTCAGCTTGTAGCTTACACTGGATCGTGGGGTAGTGATGGGGTGAGAATGGTGAAGGGTTGGGTGGAGAGCATAGGCCCTACAAAAACGCAAAAGAAAACTTATAAAATATGAAGTTTAAGAAATGTAATGATAGATTAAGTTAGTCTGAGCGGGTAATCTGGTACGCGGTAAAAATTGGGCTGGTTTCCATATTATTGTGCACATTTGATGCGTTTGTGTATGATAAGGAGTAATTTAAGTTCTCGTGTTCTAAGTTTCATATATTTGAGCTACATAGATTATTTATGCAAAATAGGGTTTTGCTAGAGCGTAAGTCTATGTATTATTAACTATACCCTTTAATCTTTGAAGACAAAATCAAGTTTAGGGATGAGTCATAATCCAGTCTGGCTCCACCGTCATATGCTTTTCTTCACACTTCAAAGGAGCTCCTCAAACTCATTTTGGGGTTACGAAACCATCAAAATCTATTTGAAACATATATAAACACACCAATTGACTCAATATGCGTCAGGAGCAGAATTCCAGTTGGCTTTCATCGTCAGCTACATCCCTTGGCTCGACCGGTTCTGTCTTCGTCTATGAGTTCTTCACCTTCCTCCTTCTTTTCCTCCTTCCTCCTTCTTCTCCTCCTCCTTCTTCTCTTCTTCTTCTTCTTCTTCTTCTTCTTCTTCTTCTTCTTCTTCTTCTTCTTCTTCTTCTTCTTCTTCTTCTTCTTTGTCTTGCACTCTGCTCCTTTCTTTTTGTCTTGCACTCTGCTCTTTCTTCTTTCCACCTCAGCTCGCAACTCAGCTCTCGCGTCATCAATCCGAATACATTACTATATTACTTTAATTCATTCTATTCTGTTGACACTCCAAATTTCAACCTCTAAGTCCTTTCTGATATTGGGCTCAGACGCCTCCACTCCTTGGGAATCTCTGGGCAGTCAGGCAGGCAGGCAGCACTTCATCAACGCACGACAGAAAGTTTGAAAGAGTTAAACAAAAGATACTTGAGCACGCAGACGTCAAAGGCCTAAGGGCGCTCGATCCAATGTAATCAGGAATTGATCGAACCTTAAACATAGGGCGTAGACACAAGTTCAGCTCTGTAAGCGACATCTAAAAGGTTTTAACTAGAATGGGGTAGGGGTACTAACTTCATACTAGGAGTGAGTTAGATCATTAAAAAACAACAAATGAATCATATCTTATAAATAGAGGTTAGACACCATACTAGGTGTATCTATGACGTAGGATATTGTGTGCTCGAAGTGCTAGAAAAAGTAACTCATGTCGGAAGCCAACCTAGCCTTATAAATACGCACAAGA
>JABUQX010071154.1:40000-45000 GCA_015478945.1 Trachelipus rathkii
GCCTTCATGATATTGAACATAGATCCAATTGTTTCAGCGACTTTCAATTTTCGAATTTGGCTCGAAAAATTTTGGTCGTGATCAAACTATTAGTATCAATTTTATTATTTCTGATAATATTTATAAGTTATATACACCTTTGTATGATATATATATATATAATATATATATATATATATATATAATATATATATATATATATATTATTATATATATAATTATATATATATATATATAATATATATTATATATAATATATTATATATATATATTATATATATATATATATAAAGATTGATTTTTTATTATAAAACTCAAAGGGGGAAGGTTCTAAATGATATTTTTTATAGTAAGAATCGTTTTCGTGACAACGACTGACATGATCAAATTTTCACGTTTATTAAATTTTGACAAGGTTTTTTATTTCTGATTTTATTTTATTATTTTTAACTTTTACTTTTTCACTTTTTCTATTCTTTATAGTACGTATATATAATAAGGCCCTTTTTTTCATTTACAAAACCTTCAATTTTGTAGATTCAAAAGGGAAATTCCCTTTGAGATATTTGATCAATCTTTATTATAAAATCACGATTTTTTAATGACAAAATTTTGAGCAAATGGAAAATTTTCGATTGACAATTATATACAGTATATATTTAAATTTTTAATATTAATGAAAAATATTTTATTTTTCATTGACGATGCAACAATGTCGTACTTACTAATTTTAATTTTTATGGACTATATTTTAAATGACAATTTTCAATTTTTAAATTCTGATACTTTTCAATTTTTTTTATTTTAATTTAGCGGTTTTATTTATTTTTATTTTAATTTTTCCCAATTTAGCGGTTTTACTTTTAGTGAATTCTTTGATGAAAATTTTATCTTCTCTTTTTACCTTTTATTTTGACTTTTTAAATTTTTTACCATTGGAATTTATTATCCAATTTGTGTTCTTTTCGATCTTTTATTTCCAAACTCTAAATATAAGTTTTACATTTGAAGTGTACGAGTTTACTGTTTGTATGTTTAAAAATAAAAAAAATTAGTTTACATGGCGTTGTTTATTATGATGAGTGACAATATTAATACTTTTATTTACGCCGAAAAAAGAGTAGATAAAAAGAAAAGTTCAAAACCTCGTAGATTCTCCATTCCTAAGCATTGAAAACTGGACACTATTTTTAAGCCGAAGTGAGAAGGTGATTTGAAAGGTGATTAGCGCGGATATTTGAAATTCAGTGATGGAAACCAAATAACAAATAAACGTAGGCTAATCGGATTAGTTCAAATCTTGCGAACTATTCTATAAAAAACATCACAACATTATATAAGAACTTATGGGTCCACGATCAAATAAGATTGCTCTAAATGGAGCAACCCAAAAAGAAGAGACTAAGTTCGTACATAATGTTAAGATATTTGTCAGAAATGAATGATAAACGAATCAAAAAAACTGAAGCCTTTTTTCTATACATCTGAAAGGAGAGAAGGGGGACCGAAGTCATTAGTAGGGAATACCTAACGATTTGTCCAGAAGGCTTAACGCAAATAAAAATATTACCTATGTAAAAATCCTATGAATAACATCTAAAGAAGTGAAGATTGGTGTTTCTCTCCCAGATCAAAAACAAAAAACATCAAGGGAGCCTACTGGAATTGGTGGTGACTTCTAAAAGAGTGCTGACATCCTAAGAAAATTAAAGTGAAACCCGTCTGAAGGATAGTTCTCGTCAAAATTAATTGTTACTTTAATACTGCATTTTTAAATTACTCTTGTAGATCAACGATGAACTCGAGCCCGCCTAATGGACGGAGCGCTTTTAAACATGCAGTATGATTAAGAGAGTCCTTGGTAATGCTCCTTCACTTTTAATAATCATGGAGAGATTGACAAAGCGGTTGACAACGAGTGATTAATTTGAAAAACATAATTTGAATTACTAATGCACAATTAAATTAATGGCAAAAGATAGTAAATTTATTTCTATATTAATAATAATTCATTGTTAATGTAGATTTGTTGTAAAATTCATTAAAAGTTTACAGTAGCAATTTTTGGCAACGTCCTGTTTAATACATGTGATTTTAATCCTCATAGAGAATTAACTGATAAATTTAATTTTTTTATTAGATATAATTATCAATTTTAACAATAATCAAAAGATTCTGTAACTTTTTCTGATTAATTTGGTATAAATTTTGAATTTTGTAAAGCACATATGGAACAAATACGTTGAATTTCAACTTGGAAAATGAAAGGTCAAGATGACCTAAATTTTTGACCTTCTCGTTTAGAGAGGTCAATGATATTTATCAAATTAGAAATTGATATGTTAGGGTCAATTAACAATTAACCAAGTCCGACACTCTTAAAGTACCGGGTTATAAGGAGGGGGGGTTAACTTTCAAATAGGAATTTTTCAAATTTGAAAAGCTATTTTTCACGTGTATTAGTATGTTTCTATAAGGAATATAACTTTTAAATTATTTCAATTTTAACAAATGATAGCCCATCTTATAGACAGCCTAAGGAATTTGAACTTCAAATTTGCAAACGGAAGTAAACGTATGACCGGTTAAAGTATATCAATTTTTGTTTCTTAAATTTGAAACCAAAAGTTTCTGTTGTATATAATATTATATATATTATATATTATTATATATATATATATTATATAATTATATATATATAGATATTTATATTATAATATTATATATTATATATATGTAATATCTATATATATATATTTATATATATATTATAATATATTATAATATATATATAACTATTATATTATATATATATATATATATATATATATATATATATATATATATTATATATATAATAATATATATATTATATTTATAATATATATATATATATATATATATACTATATATATATATTATATTATAATATATATATATTATATATATATATTATGTAGTATATATATATATTATTTTATATAATATTATATATTATTATATATATTATATATATAGATATATATATATATATATATATATATATATATATATATATTTATTTATTGAAATTTGCAAATTTTTTTAATTAAAAATTGTTAAGTATTTTTTTAGTATGTAAAGGTAAAAGGATTAGGTTGGGAGTAGTTAACGAATAAATAAAAGGAATATGTAGGGAGAATTTGCCATTTTTAGGGGTTACAGGTAACCCAGAGGTCTCAAACTTGAGACTTTTACTATTCAAAGGGAGAAGGATCAATATTGTAATTTTCAAGTGCATAGCCCAATTATAAATGATACTTTGCTCCTATGTTTTTTTACGGTACTTTAGTTTCCAAAACTGATACTGGATCAAAGAGCAATTTTATATTAATAAATTCTAATTTTTATAAATAAATTGATTATTAAAATTTATTTACAAAATTTTATTTAGAAAATTGATGACTAATGTAATCCCAATCTCCTCAATCACAATTTCAGACCAACCACTTGCGAAAACAATCATTTGTACCCATTATAAATACTGGTTACAAAGTGGTAGATGGAGTAAATGTAAATAATTTACGACATTAAATTACACACCCAAATGAAACCAAACAGAAAAAAGTTATATAATTTGTTTTTGTAAGTTTAATGTAAGAAACAAAGAAATAAGTATACTTTTCATTCGCCAGTGAACCGTGTCTAAAGGAAAGGATAAGTGGTTCAATAATAGAGTAAATCTAACGATGAAATATAATTTAACTCTCAAGTCTTGTACACTCTAGTTTCGAAAAATACCCCAAACAAAAAGTAAATGGCAAACTGAATTTCATAATCTTTCAGTTTAAGGGGGGGGTGGTTTTAAAAACTGTATCGAGCGTGAATGTTTTAGGTGTTTCTTTTTTATAAAAATAAAAAGGTGGGTTAATAACCCGAACCACCAACAGTAAATAGTCAAGGGAACTTGTAAGAGTGTATGTGTAACGGACTACTCTTACGGAAATTCTTTCCCCTAAAGAAATTTCCATCCCAAGACGACTGTTTTCGACGAAGAGTTATAATACGTTGATGAATAATGTCTTTACTTTTTTGGTTTTGTCTGAGAGTAAGTGATTTTCGAAACGAATGTACAAGGCTATCGACATTACATTACAAAACAGCCCATACTTATAAAGAACCTTAGGGTAAATGTGCAGCGCCCAAACTCGCCGTACAAATTAAGCAGACCACTCGGGACTGTGGGAAAGGAATACACAGTTCACATTTGAATTAAAGTATAAGTAAGAAATTTTAATAGATTATTTTTAATTGTTCAATAGTAAGAGAAATTATATGATAAGTTTTTTAGTGTTGTCTAAATGGACAATAAGGTTGACGTCGAAGCTTATTTCGAACGAATATAGCTTTAACCGACGTTTAGTCAGGATGTTGCCTGACAATGGTTCCTTTGAGGAAGAAGTTTAATGACGTAGGTGACTCTTCTTTCGTGAAGAATCATAAATATTAAAAAATAATTAAAGGGGGTTACAAATGAACGATTACACGAGTAAGTTTGCTCTTCATTGCGCAGAGAAAACCGAAAGTACATTGACATCTGTATAAGGAAATGCTATGCTTGCAATTTCCAATAAATGAGTTTATAAATTTTAATTTTTAAATTTTGAATAATATATGATAACTTTACACAAACTATTAATGAGGAGGTGAAGTTAAAAAGAAATTCCAAATAGAGATTACTATAATATTTCCTTATAAAGGAAGAGAAATTTCAAAGTGACTGTTCTTCACAAGTCCCAAAGCAGAGACAATATAAATTGTTTTCAAATATTTTTATAAAAGGTGATTATTTCACCAACCTCAACAGAGGCAATTCAACTTGTTATAAATTTTTTTTATAGGGAGTTCCATGCCCAAGTCTCAGTTGAGTCAATATAAATTGCTCAAAAATAAGTTTTTTTTATAAAAGGTGAATGTTTCACCAACCTCAGCAGAGGCAAATTCAAATTGTTATAAATTTT
>JABUQX010071154.1:70000-73916 GCA_015478945.1 Trachelipus rathkii
GATTTTTTAACTTTTTTATTATATAATTTTGTAAGGTTTTTATTAATTAAATTTTCACCTGAAATTGTGGATGATCAAGTTATAAATTTTCCTTAATAGCGGCAAATTTCTTCAATAAAGTTTTCGCAAGTTGACCATAGGTTGTATGCTCTGTAAACTTAAAGTTTTTACGATAGATTCTTTGTAAATAGTCGTTGAATAGGATCCATAGTTCATATACAGACCATTATCAGTGGGTTTGACATGAATGCCGTAGACTAAAGAGCCGTCGAATTAATATTGATTTTGATTTAAAAAACAAATAGCAGTTATTAACTAAGTTTGTATGTAAATTTTAAGATTGACATCTTGATTCTTATGGATGACTGAGTGGGTTTGAAGTTATGATTATGTTTTAAAGATAGTGAGGGTGTGTGACATATCTATGTAAAATAGGGGTTAAAGTGTTAGTATTCACGAAGGATTTTGTTTCAGATTTGACATATAAAGAGTCTGCAATGTAGGTCAAGTGGTGAGCCCCATCGAACCCTATAGTTTGTAGATATATGTTTTCTTTAAATTTAAGCGGTGTTTGAGTACAACAAATTAATAAAGGTTACTCAATGTTTGGTTTCTGATATTTTGGCGGGGTAGGTTATTTGAGTGATACACTTCGTTATTATTTGTATCGTTTAAGAACGGTACATTTTGTGAACGAAGATCTATCATAAGTGAGGTGAATATATTATTTTGTCTTCAAGTTTAGGTTTTGATATTTTCATTGTTTCGTTTTCATAGTTAAATCAAATAATGGAAATTTGCCGCATTAAGTTAAATTTAACTTAACTGTGATCATCACAATATTCAGTTTGAAAATTTAATTATAAACCTTAACAAATTATAATAATAGAAGTAAATATAGAAACATTCGATAATTTGTTCTTTCAAAACTTCTAATGCTGATAGACTGTCATAAAGGAAGAGAATGCATCGTAATATTTTGAACTTCACCATCAAAACTAAATAACATCAAAAATTAAAGTCGAAATATAAATCAAGTCAACAAATGTCAGTCTCCTTTAGCACAGAGATGCTTATGACCGACAACATCAGTTTGTGTCATTAACTGCCCTGAGTCAGACTGTAAAGTCGTCATATATATTGGTTAACGAGTAGATTGTCGAACAGGGCATATCAACATCGCTACAGTCCCAGCAAAATATTTGAACATTTCAACAAGAACATGGTCGAATGAACTATTAGTATTATTTCTAAAACTTCAATATTATCGGATCATTGAAGTTCCAGAACTTAAAAATTGCGGAGGCTTCTGCATTAAACCGCAACCAGACATTATAAAATTTTAATGTATTATCTGTTAGACTAAAATTATCATTTGATTTAATTATTATATTTCAATTTAAGACTCTAATTATTACATATTACATTAAGACTCATTCGCTTACAAGAAATAATCCTCTGAAGATGTCTCAAGTATAGGGACGAAACGCGTCGGGAAACCTAAATAAATATATCTTCTTCTTCTTCTCCTGTAAATTGTTTTCTAAGATTATTTTAAGGAAATTAAATTATATATAGAAATAAATATTTAGATCTTTGGAAATAAAATCAAAAACATTTGTATTATTATTATTATTATTATTATTATTATTATTATTATTATTATTATTATTATTATTATTATTATTATTATTATTATTATTTTTATTATTATTATTATTATTATTATTATTATTATTAATACTACTAACTACTACTATACTATACTACTTATACTTACTATTACTATACGTACTTGGACTATTACTACTACTACTATTACTACTACTATACTACTACACTACTATACTGATTATTATTATTATTATTATTTATTATTATTATTATTTATTATTATTATTATTTTTTATTATTATTATTATTTATTATTTTATTATTATTTTATTATTATTATTATTATTATTATTATTTAATTATTATTATTTTTTATTTATTAGTATTATTATTTATTATTAATTATTATTTTATTATTAATTAATCCATTTAATCAGCCACTGTTGTGGTTTCACATTGTCAGGTGCTAGTGGGAGAACGGAAACGGAACTTAGCATTCGAGGAACAACCGATCGTGTAAGGACGTAAAGCGGCTTAACGGAATTCGAACAACTGGATTTCAGCTTGTGAGTGTCAGGCTTTCGAGATCGTAGACATTGACTGGGACGTCAGGGAGCGAATAAATCCCCAACGCAGATTGAGTCACCGGGGTTTACCTGAATAAATACTAGACCACAGTAGTTTTGTGAGGACATCATTACAGTATTATTATTATTTAAGTTATCTACAAGAATTTAAGTGGCGGTTGCAAGATTATTGAGTATAGTACACTGGAGGTCAACATTATGAGTGCTCTTATTACAATTGTAGAATAAGTGTGCGGTTTTCCCAATCTTATCTTCAAAGTAGTTCTTCCTTTGCCAAGAACGACTCTTCATATTTGTTAACCATTTGGTTTTTTATAATCACCGATACGGTTACAGACTTGGTTGGCTCGTCAACTTTTTCTTGACGGAGGGTCAAGCAGATCGGGTGTTGTTAGGATTGCAGCGTGTATATCAAGAGTGGTCACAATATGTAGGAATATTGCTAAGTTAAGTTGATGGAATTTATCTTTACAGTTGTGTGGTGATGGTGAGGATTATCTTGTTTGGGAAAAGCTCGGTAAAAAAATCAGAACAAACAAAAAAAAAAAAAAAAAAAAGAAGGAAATCTGAGAATTTTTGTTGATTGGTTTTTAACACCAGCAATTGTATAATTTTTTTTTTTTGGAATTTCCACTTTGTTTTTTGTTTTGCATACATTTTGCGCCTCAGAAAAATTTAAGATGGGAAGCGCAGATGAAATTAAGAGTGAAAACCGCGGAAAGTTCATCCAATAGAACTCCTGAAAAATGTTAAAAGAGATCACTAACTTTAAAGAATGATCTTGAATTCAGATTCACAAATATAGCAGACGTGTGGCTTGGGTCTTAGCCAGGCATTACAAATGAGAAAGAAGCAAGGGCCAACCAAGAAATAAATAGGAAGCGGAACTAATTTGGGCAAAACTGGACTAAAACAGGACGACTACGCGACACGGAAATCTTTAGGAAGAAATAAAAACAAAGGAGAAAAGAGTAATGTGAATTGGATACCTGACAAGAACTTCGGATGAAGTGGAGAGTAGTGCTTTCAGAGGTAGGAGTGATGGTAAAGATGGTAGTGATCAAGAACAAGCATAGAAAGAAAGAAATAAGAAGCCAAAGACAGCAGAAGTATTATGGTAGATGAGAACTCGGCTACCGGAAAACGAATAGGTTTGAATGAGTTGTAGAGACAGTCGAGACTGACAAAGGGAGGAAAGCTTTGAGCTGAAGAGACTGTGGATAGTATAGAGAATAGGGGAATGGGAGACAAATTTAGGCAGTATTAATGAGTTTTATCATTCTGGCTGGGAACTGTTGAGGTTTTAAGGACATTCAGGTAAGGCAGAGCGTGAAGGCTGTTCAAGCCGTAAAAATGGGAAAGGAGAAGTTAAACTTCGATGCTTTCTAGAAGATTAGGAAAGATATGCAGAGAACAACTAGGGAAAGATAAAAATCGTTGGGCGGTAGACTTGCGAAACTTTTTGGAGGGTCCGTCATTGAGGACCTATTACAGCATCTACCGGGCCAAATTGAGTTATACAACGATAGTGACAAGACTGAAAAGTTGGTGTAAAGAGGAGAAAGATAATGAGATTTTAGATTTACAACGGGAGTTTTGGAGAATAGAAATGAAGAGGAATGAGAAGTTGGCAGAGTTTGCCCTAAGGTTGCAAACGACATACGAGGCAGCCACAAGCGAAGAACAAAGGGACGTGGAGATGTTAAAAAAAATTT
>JABUQX010071155.1:0-2500 GCA_015478945.1 Trachelipus rathkii
TATTACCGGCCTGTAGGGGCTCGAGCACGTCGGGAACCAGGGTGGACGTCTCTTTCATCACCCGTATGGAGGCGGGAAAGGAACCCGCGGACACCCAAATCCAGAAGAGCGGGGGTTTCAGGGCCCCGGAAGGGGGGCACACGTCTCTCTCCGCTACCCCGGGACGGCGAGAGACCCGATCCTACCATCGTGCGGTACTACTTTGGGTATTCTTTAGCTAAAAAACAAGTAACTATTCAGCTAAGCCACTTTTCTTACTTTCGCGAGTAGGTTCAGGTTTACTTAGGCTTTCTCTAATTTTTATTATAAAATTACTGTTTTTTTTTTTTTTTTACACATTTTCTACTGAAGCTCCATTACATTTTATACTCTTTTTTCTAGTGGTGTTCTATTTTTTTATACTTTGTTTTTTGTGGCTCCATTATAATTTAATAATCCAGCATTTCTAAACCACATCGGTTTCTTTTTTTCCCGGTTGTTGTGTATTTTTTAGATATGGATTGTGGCTCTTCCAGAGAGGCTCGACATATATATATATACTATATATAATTATATATCTATAATATATATATATTATATATATATTATTTATATATATATATATATATATTATATATTATCTATCTGCCAACACAAGGCATCAGAGTGTTTTAAAGCACTTTGTACGAATGAGCAAGCATTAGAAACCATTTCCATTGAAGGAGATACCGCAACAGGAAAAAGCGCTTTTCAGTTGCATTTCAGGAGCAATGTAGTCGTTCATTCATCATGGCTATAATATTGATCGCGAAAGTACTCTGCGTGTTAGAGCCAGTGTAAATGCTCTCCAATTCAAACCTTGAATATGTCAAAACTGTACCACATTACGAACACATGTCACCAGGTTAAGCGAGCCCCATCGGAAGGATGCAGAAAAAAATCACGCTAGCAAGTGTGTATAAAGAACTAATCACGATCGCCGAGCAACTGGGACTTATCTGAATATATCACGGATTTTTGTTACGCAGCAGCACCGCAGCAACCATCCAGCAGCAAATTCCACGGAGTTCTGGCTGGAGAAGATCCTTAATAATTCGTATCTGGATTCAATAACCTCTTCTTTGAATTACGGTTTTCTACTGAACATACACCTGCTTATGCATACACATCTACCATGCCTTCTCACGATGCTACTCTAACATCGATGAGTTAAGGAAAAAGACGGGCTCAGTTTTATAGTATTTTACCACTTAGAAGGCATAGAAGAAGAGTAAGAACTTTGGTACAAATTTGGAAGGACAAGACTGAGTAGTGAAGACTGAAAAGATTTTGTGTGTCTCCCTAGTCTTAAAGGAGAGTGAATCTTTCTTCGCGTCGACGAAAAAGGCTTTGATGATACTCTACTCGCCCAGCCATGCACTACCAGTACAGTAGAGCTCTCTTTAGGTACTCTTTCTTCGAAGGATCAAGACTTGGCTTCTAAATACTAATGGAAGGTGACAGGTTAAACGGGCTGGCTATGATGAGTGTGCCATAGGAAATTTGTTTGACAATTATGAATATTTTATTCAAGCAGTAGTTGATAAATTTTGCCTTAACCAGGAAATTACTTTTTTTAATATCAATTTTGAAACTGCCTCTATATTGTGAATTTTTCATCATTGGAGCATATTGTATATGACATTCTATTGTTTAATAAAATATTTTATTTTTAAATATTAATCCATTTAATTATCCATAAAAATGTTTTTAGTTTTATGTCTTTCTTATATATATATTATATATATATATATTATATATATCTACTATAATATATATATATAATAATATATATATATATATATATATAATATATATATATATATATATATATAACTATATATATATATATATATAATAATGGTATAGAGCTCTATAAATTTTAAGCATGCCCCTGAGTCTTGGATAGCTGGCGAAGCCCATAATTATTAAGTATATATATATTATATATATATATATATATAATATATATATAGTATAATATATATATGTTATTATCTATATTATATACTATATATATATAATATATAATAATATATATATATTATTATATAATATATATATATTAATATTTTGCTATAAAATTGATTTTATATTCTTAAGCTTGCGTTTTTATAATTTTTTAAAAGTTTAATTACTAATATTGCAGATTTTTTTTGCCGCTCTAAAAACGTTGTTTTCTGGTGTTTTTCTGTGTCTGTAGTCATTCTTAAGATTTTTTAATTTTTCAAAACCATGTTTTTACATTTTTCAAATCAACTCCAAATTTTTTCGAAAATGAACTTCAACCTTGAAATAATGCATAGATGGGTTCCATTTCACAAAAAGTCAGAAGTATCTTTCGATTTTTGAGTTTTGTGCTCAGCGTTGTCCAATTTAAACCCACTTTTTGGGATTTTTAAAATGAAAAAATTGCGATAACATTTTTTTCCGTTCGGGCGAAGTGGCTAAAATTTTCAGGGCCTATATAATCGGGAGAGAT
>JABUQX010071155.1:7500-15000 GCA_015478945.1 Trachelipus rathkii
TGACAAACAGCATCTAATGGAAAAACCAAATAAACTCAAGAGAAGAAGATTTTCTCTTAATTACGCGTAGGCTTTTGTTAAGAAAGGTAATTATATGGGAAAAACAAAACAAATACAATTGGAGAAAAATAAATTTTGGCAGGGAAACACCATACTTATAAGCAACCATAATGGAAACCAAAGACAAAGAAGAACTTCCAAGCCTTTTGGGAAAACTAAAGACTTTGAAGCAGCTTCCCAGAATGCGTCTAAAAACTACCTATTATAGTTGATTTAGTAACGTAAATTAATATAATGTGATTAATACTTAATCTAAATAAGCTTTACACTAATCTAGTAGATAATTATAACTTAAGAATATATCGCTAATGTAAAATTTATGGTTAAAGGCTAAATTAAACATGTCTAAATATATATATATATATAAAATATATAATTATAATAATAATATATATTATTACTATATTTATAATATAATTATATATATTTATATTATATATATATATATATATATATATATCTATATATATATATATATATATATATATATATATATATATATATTCTTATAGAGATATATTTTCAACGTAAGAACTGTCTGTAAATAACGTTTGAGCTATTCTTCATCGATTTAACATGGTTTGGTACTTCATAAATCTTTATATCTTCAATAAACAGAGTTTGAAAAATCGTGTTCGGAAGAACTAAATATACTTCTTGTATTCGGTTCCAATCAGGGATGGCAATTTTAGTGATTTTTTTTGATTTTTTTTAAAAAACAATTTGGTGATTTTTTTGATTTTTTTGATTTTTTGATTTTTTGGATTCGTAACGTACAGCGAAATATAATTTTGGGTCAAGTAACATTGTCTTTCCGATGTTTTTCTGAAAAATAGAAAAAATAAAAAAAATCAAACAAATACAAATTGATTTTTTAAAAAAATCAAAAAATCACTAAATTGCCATCCCTGGTTTCCAATCAGCTATGAGTATTCCAATATGACAGTCTGAAATGCTAAATCAGAGATGGCAATTTTGGGGTGATTTTTTTGATTTTTTAATAAAAATCGAATTTGTGATTTTTTTTTATTTTTTTTATTTTTTTCTATTTTTTCAGATTCGTAAGGTCACGCGATATATAATTTGTATTGCAATATATATTTCACGTGACGTTACGAATAAAAATCAAAATATCAAAAAAAATAAAAAATCACAAATTATTTTTTTAAAAAAAATCAAAAAATACAAAATTGCCATTTTCCTGCTAAAAGATTATAGATAAACAATATTTCTTAATTTCTAGATATCATATATAGATTAAACTAATGAATAAAATTCTAATTCCTTTTTATATATATATTTCCATAGATGAGTTTAAAGTATTGAAGACCTTAGAGAGCTACTAAAAAGAACGCAAATGGCTTTTGACATTAAAACTAACAATTTAATAAGTTATGAAAATTACTCTAAATATTTTTAATTATATTCGTAATAATTTAATGAAATTATAAATAATAAATAAACTAAGAAATTTGATTCAGAGGGGTAACTAAATTAAATCTTATTTGACTTTTTTAAAAAAAAACGACACCAAAACTAAAATTTTAAATATATTTGAGAAGGAAATATCAAAATTCTACACTACTCCCTATATTAGCAAATCATAAATTTTTTTTTTAGATTAATATCAACTATTTCTATATTTACAGTTCCTTTAATTTGTCATAAAAAATTAACGTCTAAAATACTATATTAATGTTTCGTCGCTTAAAATTATACTTTCTGGTCTATCCGACATTAATTACTAAGTCTTAACTCTTTTAATAGATTGGAGGATTCTTTACAAGGACTTGGTGATAAATGTAAGTCTACTTCTAAAATTGTAGACAAGGAAGGAGGAGTCGAAATTTTAGAAAACTTCGGTTTCTTTGAAGACTTCCTGGGAAAATGACACATGGAAGAAGAAGAAGATTTAGAAGAGGAAGAAGATTTAGAAGAGGAAGAAGATTTAGAAGAGGAAGAATTTAGAAGAGGAAGAAGATTTAGAAGAGGAAGAAGAATTTAGAATAGTAAATTAGATGAAAAGAAAATTTAGAAGATTTAGAGGGAGAAGATGAAGAAGATTTAGTAGCAGAGGAGGAGGATGAACTATCAATTGGAAAAGCAGATGATGAAGAAGAAGAGAGAGGTATAGATACAGTTGGAATTGACAAAGAAGAAGATGAAGACAACGATGAGGATGAACAGCGAAGGTAAACTAGGTAAAGATTGCACTTAAGTAAATCCATCATTTGAGTGTTGATATTAAAACAATGGTATTCTGTAACTGATCAGACTGGGGTGAATTCTTTCGAAAAATCATAAATCGAGCAATACTTTCTTATCCGGCTTATATCTTTTCTTTATTGAAGCAATTCCTTCGATTCACTACGTACTAATTTTTCGTTTTACTATCGGACTCTTATTGTTTTCGTCAGCTTTCTTAATGGAATTTTCTTTTATAGAAGTATTATTTATCCTTTATTAGTGTTATCTGATGATTTTTCTTATTTTATTTTCATTTCTAGTCTCACAAGATAATGCCTCCAAAGAATGCTTGTCCTAATCTTTGTTCGAAGTCTTGTAATTAAAATTTTGAATTTTTAAATATTTTTGATGGGTTATTTTCTATGGGTTAATTATTACTTTACCTTCTTTAAAATTTATGTAAGTCCTCTTTTGTATATCATGAAGCTTGCACAATTACTTGAATACAAGTTAATAAATGTCAAATGAGTGATTTTTCCATCAAAGTAGTTTCCTTTTATAATTTTATCAGATATTTTAAGCTCTTTCTTGTTTACTAACATCTCTATATTCACCGGCCATGGTATTCCTTTCTCCACAGCTCTCAAAAACAGTCTAAAAAAATTATGTGCTGTCATAAAATTCATTTTATTTCTCTGAAAGAAGAAAGAAAGACATTACATTAAAAAATTAAAATCTATCATCTTAAATCATTTAAAAAAAAATATAAGCAAAACAACTTTCATAAGTTATTGAGACCATAAACAACAAAATATAACACTCAAAATTCGCCTCGAAATGGAAGTGTACTTTTGCGCATTTTCCACATCCATTTCTAAAACGGACTCACAACAACTCTCTCCTTAGAGACTGGCGTCGTTTTGAATTAAATCAGTGAGTAAATTATATAATGACGTATCATTATCCGTAAGGCGCAATAGAAGCGACTATGTTACTAGTCCAACTATCAACAATAAATCCTAAAACAATATCATTTAATATCTCAATATCTCAACAACAACAAAACTTAATTTCTTCATAACAACAACAATTAAGTTGCCAATAAATTTCCACAATGTCTCACTCTAACTTAAAATAATAGTTTACTAGCCCGGTTTATCGCATTCTTGTGTGCTGTGGAGGACCCTATACATCCCCACTCACAAAAAAATAGTATTGTGATTAATATGATTATTATTATTATTATTATTATTATTATTATTATTATTATTATTATTATTATTATTATTATTATTATTATTATTATTATTATTATTATTATTATTATTATTATTATTATTATTATTATTATTATTATTATTATTATTATTATTATTATTATTATTATTATTTATTATTATTATTATTATTATTTTATTATTATATTATTATTATTATTATTTATTATTATTATTATTATTATTATTATTATTATTATTATTAGTATTATTATTATTATTATTATTATTATTATTAATTAATGCATTCTTCTTCTAGAGTCTTCCTCAGATTCTTCTTCAGAATCGTATTCCATATTTGTTACATTAGTTAAATCATTGTCAATATGATTTTCATTTGGCATTTCATCATAATTTAAATACGGTACATTACATCTTTTTATACGATTAACATGAACTGTCTCGGTTCTCCTACTGACATCATAGAGTGGTTTTATTTTATAATTTACTGAAGAATATTTTTCAACTATTCTATAAGGTCCTAACCATCTGAATTTAAATTTACTCCCTACTCCTACTCTATATTTATTATTTAATAAAACAATATCTCCGACTTCAAAATTTTTGTAATTCTGATACTTATAGTATCTTCTTTGTTTATCCTGAGATTTAAAATGGTTTTCCAGTGCCTTTTCATATGCATGTTTCATTTTAACAATAATTTAATCTTTATAATTTCTATTTTCGGGTTGATATCTGTTAGCATTTTTAATTATATCAGAGAGGAGTAAACAGGTATCTCTTTCAAAGAACAAGAAAAAAGGAATTTCGTTTATGCTTGAATGAAAGGAAGAATTTAAAGCAAGTATAACAAAGGGTAAATATTCTTCCCATTTATATAATGAGTTATCTTCTAGAGCTGATGCAAGGGCATTTTTAATAGTTCTATTTGACCTTTCCACGTATGGATTCGACTGAGGATGAAATGTGGTTGTAAAGTGAGTTTTAATTTTATAAATTTGACATATATCATTAAATAAAGTAGTATGGAACTGTGTTCCGTTATCTGAAGTGATATGAAGAGGAGCTGAAAATTTATTTATATAATCTATTAAGCAATTTACTATAGTTTCCTTCTTAATATTAGGAATGGGATAAGCTTGTATATAACGGGAAAAATGACAAATTATAACAAACAAATATTTATTTCCCTTTTCAGACGTTGGAAGAGGTCCAATTATATCTATACCTAACCAGAGACCTGGGTCATTGGGCGATTCATAATTTTGAAGAGGGGCTCTAATTATTTTATATGGGGATAACTTCTGACATATCAAACAATTATTTACATATTCCTTTACATCTTGAGACATGTTAGGCCAAAAAAAGAAATTTTCTGCTCTTTTTAATGTTTTTATAAACCCTGAATGGAAATTTAAATTTGACTCATGAGCAATGCTTAAGGCTGAATTTATTAAAGAATTGGGAATAACTACAGTTTCATTATACGATCTATTATTTTTATCTTTCTGTATAAAATGTAAACAATTGTTTATCATAGCAAAGTTAAGTAAATTAATGTCTCTGGGAATTCCCTCTATATTTTTCTTTTCAAAGTAGTTTATTAACCTTCTCCAATTTATATCATTTAACTGTTCCTTACGTATATTTTCAGAACTGAACACTACAGAAGGGTCGAAATTAATAGAGTCTATATTTATTGTTTGTATGCTTCTACTGAGAGCATCTGCCACTATATGATCACGTCCTGCTTTATATTTTACATCAAAATCAAATTCCGACAATAACAGTGCCCATCTAGCTATCCTAGGTGTAGTAGGTTTAAATTTAAATAAATATCTTAATGCCTGGTGATCCACTATTGCTGTAAATTTATGCCCATATAAATAATAATCAAAATGTTTGATGGAACTTACTAACGCTAGCGCTTCCTTTTCCGTTGTACTATAATTTTGTTCAGGTGGTGATAACTTTCTGGAGTAATAGGCGATTGGTTTGTCTATTCCATCTATCTCTTGAGTTAGAACTGAACCTACAGCTATATTAGATGCATCAGAGTGTAATTTGAAAGGTTTATTAAAATCTGATTATATAAGAATTGGTGACGATATAAGAAGTTTCTTTATTTTATCAAAAGCGTTATTTTCTATTTCAGTCCAAATAAACTTAGCATGTTTTTTTGTTAAATTAGTAAGAGGGGCACATATTTCTGAGAGATTACTAATAAATTTTCTATTATACTGAATCATTCCTAATAGTCTTCTTACCTCTTTAACATTAGTTGGTTTCTTATATTCCTTTATTACTTGTATTTTAACAGGGTCTATTTGTATACCTCTTTCGCTTACAATATGTCCTAAATATTTCACAGAGTTTTGTGCAAATTTACATTTTTTAAATGATAACTTAAGGCCTGAATCTTGATATATTTTCAATATTTGTTCTAAATTTTTAATGTGTTCTTCAAAGGTATTACTGTATAATATCAAATCGTCCATATAAATCTGGCAAAACTTACCAAAAACATCAGAGAATAAAATTGATAACGTACGACACCACGTAGAAGGGACTCCAACTAATCCGTAACACATTCTAACATGTTGATATGAATTATTATCAGGTCCTATGAAACTAGTTTTAGGTTTATCATTTTCCTCTATTAAAATTTGATTATAACCTTTAATGTTGTCTAAAATGCTAAAATATTTTGATCCACCTAAAGATGTTAAAATTTCATCTATTCTTGGCATGGCCATAACTTCGTTTTTAGTAACTGAATTTATTTTCCTTGCATCGAATACAAATCTGTGTGTTCCATCTGACTTTTTTATAAGGATTACTGGACTGCACCATGGGCTATTCGATTTTTCTATTAATCCTAATTCTAACATTTTGTCAACATGTTCCTGCATAATCTCTTTCGTATATTGAGGAAGTCTATATTGATGTGTATGAATTGGTTTAGTTTCCCCTGTATCAATCTTATGTTTAAGTAATTTGCATAATCCTATATCATCTGAAGTTTGAGCAAAAGCACTCTTATATTTAGTTAATATTTCTATTAATTTTATTTGTTGATTAGTATCTAAATTATTTAGGTCTATTGTTGACAAATCAAATGTGTTTTCTTTACTTACAACATTAGGGGTATCTATATCTTGTTCTTCTGCTGGATAAATGTCTCCTATTATTTCTTTTTTATTTAATATTACCTCATGATCAAGGTAGTTAGCCACTGTGAATGGTACTTGCAGTTCTTTATTTACATTTGCTAAAGTATTTCCTACCCTTATGCCTTCCATTCTACAATTATGTTCAATAACAATATTTTTATCTTTCCAAAGATCACTTACCTTACCATAAGTTTTTATAAATGACCGAGGTGGTAAAATTATTTTCTTATCTAAAACTATTTTGTTATTAGCGACTACTTCTTTAGATATATTATAACAATAAGATTGATGATAATTTTGTTTAACAATAGGAAGTTGATGGTTATTTATAAATATAATATTGTCTTCAAAATTAAAGGTTACTTTACCTAATCTTTTTAATATATCTCTACCGATCAATATTTTACCAGGGAATTGAGTTTCTTCTAATATATATATCTCGTGTAATATTTTTATTTTCCCTAAATTTAAATGAAAAACAGATTTAATATATATATATATATATATAATATTATATATATATATTATATATAATATATATATATATATCGTGTAATATTTTTTTTTCCCTAAATTTAAATGAAAAACAGATTTCCCAATTATCTTTAAAATTTCTCCTGAAACACTTGAAACTTTAATATTTGACCCCTTTATCTTCTTATAAGGTTGGTCCATCTCTAAAAATGTTTTATAAGACATAACCGAAATAGCTGATCCCGTATCAAAATATGAATTTATTTCTTTATTATCTACCTTAATTTTAACTATTGGATTGTCTAAATTTTCCGAAATGGACCTTTTTGCAAGTTTTTTGGATACTGATTTACCATTTGATTATTTTG
>JABUQX010071155.1:22500-35000 GCA_015478945.1 Trachelipus rathkii
CAGTTTTTGAATGTAAAATGGGAGGAACAACTAACTGGTCCTCAACCAGATATTTTTTAAAAATTTCAAAGTGAATGGTCTAACATAAACCAATCAAAATATAAATCTGGAATTGAAGATAAAAACATAAGAAATAAAATAACTAATGCTGATCAGATTTCTAAATACCTTTTAGAGCAATTAAAAATTCAACATCCTAGGGATGATTATAAAGAATTGATTAAACTTTGCTTGATATTTTTGGGACGTCTTCTACCAAAGGACATTTGTTTTTCAATTCCGGGGGCTTTCCACCACGCCAGGTGGATGGCAAAAGGAATTTATTCTCTTAAAATATATCTGTTTAAAGATCAATTTAAACTTACAAATTTAGAAAGAAAAGGCCTTGAAGACATTTGCTTATTTATTATAAATATCTATGTGAAAGCTTGGTTTGACGCTCCCAACCAAGACCTACAATTATTGAAATCGTTAATTAAGGAAATCGATAAGGAGATAGCAGAAACAGCACTTTTAAAAATGATAAACCATTTATGGTACCTTAATTCTGAACAGGTTGTTTTTTCTTTGTTTGACGACTCCTTGAATAATAAATAGTGTAAAAAGAAGAATGGCAATAAAATTATTGTCTCAAGAAGAGGACGATGATTTTGAGGACTACAGTAATGGAAACCATCAATTCCCTTACAAGAGGTGAATGAGTTATTAGACAAAGATATAGACCATTTTATTGTACCAGAAAGAATGAATTTTTTAACAGATTTAAAATTGATACGGAAATTTTTTGCATACTAATCCAGATGGTGGTGTGATAATGAAAATTATTTAAGAGCGAAAATATAGTGAATGGCTTTTAGAGTTGTCAACGATACAGCGAAGAGGTTGTAAAAATAAATAAAAGATTTTAACTCAATGTTTAACAAAAGATGAAGAAAAGCGGCAATACCTATTGCAAGTAGTAGCTGAATGTCAAGCAAAATATCTCCTGGCTCTTCGAAAGCCACCTTAGCAAAACCTTTGAACACCAATTAATTTTAAAATTTTTTTTTTTTTTATGTAAATAAAAATATAATAGTTTTTTTGTTTTAGATAATTGAAAAAGTAAATTGATCCTGAATGATATATTTTTTTGTTTCTTTATTCCTTAACACACTATTAAATACATATAATATAAAACTTGGTTATATTTTGGTATTTGTAGACGGCAATCAGATTGCTTAAATAATATAATTTACTTTCTTCAACATTAGATTTATTAACATTTACAATTGCTTTTATTTGAAAAAGTTTATTATTTTTTTATTTTATTTTATTTCTTCTTTTTCTTTTCCAGAGAAAGCTAATTTTTCTATAAACTCCAACCTCTGATTGAAAAAATGCAAAATATCTTTGGCTTGCTATAAGTTGTAGCTACAACGTGGTTATAATACAATTTGAAGGTAATAAACTAGTGAACAAAAATGAACCTAAATCAAGTTTTTAGGATAAACCATTTTCAATTTATAAAGAAAAAACCATGAATTCTTCCAAAAAAATCAAAAAATTTCAAGATTTTAACGTCAATGATGCACGTGTTATCATTGTCCGATTGAGCAAAACTTCACAAATCTCATTTTTTAGTCAAGTGTCACATTTTAGGGGGTTCCCCATAAAAAATTCAAACTTTGGTTTCTTGTAACCAGTCTAATATATATATATATATATATATATATATTATATATATATATATATACAAATACTCTTTATATCTTTATTATATGTAATATATATATATATATATATATTATATATATATATATATATATATTATATATAATAATTATATATATAATATTATATACTATATTATATCTTGTGTTAAGGTTCTTGCAATATTTTTCAATTTTAAATAAATTATTTGAAAAGTTGTCTATATTTATATCACCAGTTTTTTTGTTGAATTTTGTTGTATTTTTAATAAAGAAAGATTCAAGATATATTATATTTTCTGCATTTCTACAATATAATATTCTTAGCAACTTTCAAGCTTCTCATAGACAATTACTTAAAACATACACACAAACACACACACACACACACACATATATATAAATATATATATATATATATATATATATATATATATATATATATATATAAATAAAATATATAAAATATATATAATATAATATATATATATATATATATATATATAATTCTGAGAAACAAATATATTAAACGCACTGAGAGCATATTACCAAGAACAAACTTTGGCTAACCTATATGCTAAATATGCGTTAATGTTTATATATATATATATATATATATATATATATAATATATTTATTATATATATATATATATATATATATTATTATATATATATATATTATATTATATATATATATATACTATATATAGTATATATATTATAATATATATATATATTATAATATATTAGCTGACTAATTAAGGAAGTTACATAAAGTGGCGTGATATCGAAGATCGCAGAACTCTGCTCATTGCTTCCCTGAAGTGTGACGTGTTAGCTAAAACACCAATAGAAAGATCCCGAGAGTTTCCACAAGTTGCATTTTTTTTTTTTTATCACGTTTAATTTTTTATATGTTAATTTTTTATAATTTTTTTTTTATTCTTTTTTAAGGGGCTCGAGCGACGGAGGGACAAGAGGGGGGGACGAAGTCCCCCGTCGTCTCCCGCTGAGGAGGCCGAGAGACCCCTGACTCTTTATATTTGCGATTTAATCTTGGGTTTCCTTTAGTTTAAAAAAAAAAAGAAAGCTTTAATGAGCCTTTTGCGCCCCTACTGCTTTGTATATATATATAATATATATATATATATATATATATAATATATATTATATATATATATATATATATATATATAATATATATATATATATATATTATATATATAATATTATAATAATATATATATATATAAATAATATATATATATATATTATATATATTATATAATATATATATATTTATATATATATATATATATATATGCCTCAAACTCACATACACTTACATACAAACGTACACAGAAACCTTACATACATACTTAACCTAAAATCTTTTTCCTTATGAGTTCGTTAATTCTAAATTTAAAAGATTTGTTCTTGCAAACTTTCTAAATAAGCTGAATCTCATATTAGATGGTCGAATTATATTACAATAAAGCATCAATATTTCGGCTAAGTGGATATCACAGTGATGCATATTTAAAACTGTCACTTACACTCTAAAACACAATGATCAATAAAGTTAAATATTAAAAGTTGGTAAAATTTTATAAACAATATTTCTGTCATTTTCATCCTTTTCTCACACATTCAAACGTCCACACAGATAATCGCACAAAAAAAGGTTAATTCAATACAATAACTTACTATCTTCATGGAAACAAGTTTTTTTTTAGTATTGGATTGTAATACTTTTCTTTTTATCATATACCAACAATGTATATATATTTTTATCACACCACCCACACATGGAAGAACGCGCACGAAAACATATGTATGCACATACTTTCACTCATATTAGTAGTATATGGGGCACGATCGATGTGTGATAAAGTGTCGCCTAGCTACTACAGCAGGGAACCTGAACTGTCACCCACGAGATTTCGGCATTTTCTCTGACCAGGGGGTATACTTTTTGGGATTGCGCGCGTTATACGCTATTTTACGCGTTTTCTGGGTTTCGCGCGTTTTGGGGGATTTAGAGCGTTTCCAAGGCCGAGAAGACCGAAGTGAAGGCAAGTTTGGAAGATCATTTTCTTGGGGTTTGTTTATTGTTCGCGCGCTTGGATTATTTTATCTTACGGCGTGTATTAGAGCGACGCATTACTTTTAAATAACGTTTCATTTATCATCAATCATTATTATATATATATATATATATTATTAATTATATATAATCTATATATATATATTATAATATATATATATATATATATATATATATATATATATATATTATATATATTATATATATATATATATTATATATTTATATATATATATATATATATATATTATTCTAAGCACCGCGTCCCTCAAGTTTACAGGGTGGTTTCAACAATCGAATAATATATTTGTACTATGCGATCGTTCATGGGAGGAGTAATGGAAGAAAGTGGGCGTTTTTTTTTTTTTTTTCTTCCAAGGATATTTTATCGAATTAAATCTCCATAATTGAACTAATACCGCGTCGAAACTTCCACAACTAGACCGAAATTCAGTTATAAGCAAGCAGCTCTTTATTTTTAATTCTAATGTGTTTTTAATAATTTTTTTAAAAAGTTAATTTTGTTCTTTAGGTCATATAATATATTTTCACATTAACTTTCTGATTCTATAAATTTATTAAAGTATTTTAGGTAGATTCTGATTCAAAATTTCGTTAGCTGTTACTTAATAATATATATATATATATTTATATATATATATATATATATATATATTAATATATATAGTATATATATATATTAATTATATATTTATTCTATATATATAAATATATATATATATATATATATAATAATATATATTATTTATACTATAATATATTGGGTGTCTAAATATGTACTAACACTTTTGAAGAATTTATACAACTTTTATTTATGAACATAGTGACAAGTTTAAACTTATTAAAGCAGTTTTAAGAAAGACCCCAAAAAACAAAAAAGCCCACCTTATAAAACCCAATATGTTCAAGAACCAGTGGGTTTTATTGTTTTTTTTTTTTAAATTAGCATATTATTTTAGCATATCTTGGAGAGATATTCTTTAAAAATTACTAATATGCAACTAATAACAACCATATTTTGGTTTCATTATTATTGAGATATGGAAATATTAATGAAAACTTTGAATATATACCTTTTTAAATATTTGAAATAAATGAGTGAAAAAAAACTAATTCTAAAATTTAATACAAAAGTATAAATAAACGTATCTTTAAATTTTATTGCTAGAAGATAATAAATAGATTCCATCATTATAATTAAGAATATTAAAAAAATATTGATATCAATGTATCGATAATCTGATAAAAAAATAGATATTATTAATATATCGATAACCTAATACACATTTTGGGTTTTGACACAGTTCCTTCATCCCTACGCAAACGAGAAAAAAATAAAAAGTTTTTTTTTGTAGCTTTTTTAAATATTTTTTATTGAAAATATACATTTAAAATTTATGTTAATGAACCATTAAAACTTTAAATAGGTTTTTTTATACCATTTTTGGTAATGAAATGTTTCTAGTTTTAGTACAGTAATTAACTCAAAGGCAGGAAATACTAAATTACTTATTTTCATTAAAACATGAGAAAAAACAAAGTAACCAACAGATAAAGTATTAGAAAATAAAAGATAAATATTATCTTACAACCTTCCGAATTTCGTTAGTACAGATACACAGGAGATGTAATACAAATACAGAAAATATACACAGCAGGTCTAATACAAATACAGAAATATACACAGAAAGCCTAATAGAATTTTCTCACATGGCACTTATAATATTTTCTGCAAGCTTGTAGACAGGATGCCCGATAGTCAAATAACTACCAATATTTATTATAATTATAATAATATAATCAATGTTTTTAAAAAAATGTGGAAAGTAATTCGATAATTAATCGAGCAGAATACCTACCGATAATTATGCAGAAAATCTATCGAATATGTATTACATTAGAAATATTAGAATGAAGGAAATAATAAGCTACATGGGCCTATGAGAATCTCCAGCCAAGCTAATAGAACCAAACAACATGTTCATGCAATCCACAAAACATCCTATGGCTGTTGGTAAATAACTTTACATAATATATACAAAGTCTAAAACATGCTCATCGCAAACAATCGCGCAATTCCAGTGGCCTGTCATAGCTTACATGGTAATACCAAGTTTACAACTAAAGAAAAAAAATATTAGCTAAGTACATGTTAACACACTCACAAGCTTTAATACCTTTATAGTAATCATGTAGTTATTAAACTTTTAATTAACTATCTGTAACTAAAAAAAGCTAATTTGGCTTAACAAAGAAACTATGATACCTCAAACCACCTACACCTTATCCAATTCTTTCTTAAATGTGCAATCGAGTCCCACTCAACAACCTCCTGTCGGCAAAACAAATTCCAAAATTAACCACCCTATTATTGAATGAATGCTTTCTTATACTCCAGATGGCATGCTTTCTTCTTAATTTTCTAACTATGCCCCCTGGTCTCCCGTCTATGCTCTACTATGAAGAATTTATTGGCCCTCTGTATTATCAATAGATGTTAAATATTTTTTTTGTAGACTTGTAAGAAATCTCCTTTGAGAATCGGCCTTTCTACAGAAAAGATTTCTAACTCCTTCAGCCCTCTCCTCATAGCCCTTACTCTCAAACCCAGAAATCATTCATGTTGCTCTATGTTGCACATTTTCCAAATCTATCTTTCTTTTAAATAGGCCAAACTTTGTGCGACAATATCTCTTAATACTGGCCTGAACATACGCTATTATCAGATTTACTTATAACTTCCTTGCTCTTGTAAACAACATTAGGCAATTTATTATGCCCAGCATCTTTATTAGCTCTATTCCTTGCTTTCAAACACTGATTAGCTATTTTTAAATTACTGCTTATAATCACACCAAAAATTTTTTCTCTTGGTCCACAGACTCAGCCAATCCCCATTCATATCGTAGTTAACACTTTTATTTGAGTAACCTAGGTGAAGACCACATTTTTAACTATTAAATTCATTTGAGACTTATTGCCCATCCAAAATTTATCAAGATCATTTTTGAATCTTTATCACATCTTCACTATTCCTACAGAGGTAGCCATTGGATGATCATCTGCAAACTTAGAAACCTTGCATTAAGTCCCTGGTCTAAATAATTTATATATATGAGGAACAAAAGTGGCCCCAGCACTGAAACCCTGTGGGACACAACTCTTCACTATTTCCCATGAATGATTTATTCTCCCTATTATACACCTGTTATATATATATATCATTTATATATATAATATATAGTTATATATAATTATATATATAATATATATATATATATATTATATATTATATAATATATATTATATAATATAGTATATTAGTTAATAATATATATATATATATATATTATATGATTAAAAATCTTGAATTTTGCCTCCAGTGTGGCCTTACTCAATTTTTTTTAATAAAGTGACTATACATAAGGTACAGTATTTTTTTTTCCAAATCTCCTATTTTTACCGGGTTTTTACCATACAAACTCAGACCTGTGGGTTGGTGGTCAGCTCCTTGGGAAGGTATCCAGTGCAAGCCTGCTGTTTCCTAGGTAACAGCTACTGAATTTTCTATTGGTAGTCCTACTACTTGCTTCCCAGATCTCAGAAATAGGAATGACAAAATGTCAAAGTTTACAGACCATAAAATTTTAATTATTTAAAGACCCTACTTTACTGGATATAGTCCTGTTTTGTCATTATAATCAATAACTATAACAATAGCGATACCATTACCTTTACAAGTTTCACAATTAAGCGAATGACATTCATTCAGCAGTAGGAATTGGACAACGTCTGTTCCACCAAATATGTTTATATTGAATTTTATAGCTATTTATTAATTTATTTGTCAAAATAATACTGAAATGGTATTAAAAAATGAACAGATTCAATTATTGAATCATTTTATTTTTTCCTAAAAATAGACATTTAAAAAATAAAATATAAACCCAAAAAGCCCAATAAAACCCCCCAAAAAGCCCCAAAAAACCAACTGGGCTGTTTTTTTTGGTCCGACCCCGGGTTTTTTCCAACCCTGGTTTAAAGGCTTGAATTACAGAACATACATGTATTTAAAGAATCATGTTCGCAAATGTTCAAAATGATGACCGCCATTGTCCCAGACACAGCTGATAACGCGAACCAATGGAATTGCAAACGACACGAAACAGTTCTTTTGGAATGTCGTGACATTTGTCTTTTCGTATTTCATTTCAATGCATTTATCGTTTTTGGTTTTGAGCGATTAACTCTGTCCTTGAGGTTCCCCCATAAAAAGAAGTCATTGGCGTGAGATCTGGGAACGCGCAGGGTATTCAATACTACCACTTTCGTCCAATCCTGTGTTTGATGCTGCATCGAGTGAGCTTTCTTACATCGCGCATGGTTAAGTGTGGGAGGTGCCTCCATCTTGTGCTGAAAGTAAATCAACGTCGTTATCACCGACCACAACATCTCGTCATGTGTGTACCGATCCGACTTCTGCAGCAAGGTTAGGTACCTGTCCCCATACGAACGCTCCGTTAAAAAAACGGTACTTTGATGTCCAATGCTGAAATCCCACACTCAGTTACACTTGGTTAGGTTTCTATAATGGTGTTTCAGCCTTTAACATGGGGATTTACAGGACCCCAGTAGGCAATTATGGCGATTAATCGAGCCATTTAATTTAAAGGTGGCCTCATCGCTCCAGACGACAATTTTGTGCAGAAACCCTGCATCTTCTGCACATTTAGGGTACCATTCACAAAATTGAAGTCTCCGGTCCGGATCGTCTTCATTGAAAGCATGGACGTAAGTTAGTCTTGGTATAGTAGCATTTCCAGCGTAGACTCTTCAGATGCGATGGACGCTATCTTTTGAGATGTGTGTCTCCCGAGCCGTTTGTCCGACAGAGATTCCTGTGGAGATTGGATGAGAGTTTCCTGCACCTGCTCTTCCTTTGCGGTTGGTGGATGTCCGTGGTCATGCAGAACGTTTCTTGTTGACGTTGGAACGATTTCCATCTTTTTCAAATTTCTCTCTGATGCGGGCAATGGTCCCGGTGCGTTGGGTGGCGGTTTTAATCGAACCCTTCTGAACCGTCTTTACACTTACGTGGCGTTTCCAGTGGTCCAATAGCATTTAAGAACAAACTTCTCTCTTCAAAAGTTTAAGTTGATCTCCTGCCATTCTGTTACAGTAGTTACATCTGAAAAACAAAAAGCAGTCATTGTGTTAGTACATTTTTTTGAGAAACCCTGAATAAACGTAAGAAATTTAAAGTTTATCAAACATAGATTCGAGCCATCTCCTATCTAGTTGACAGCCAAATCCATTAATCAATATGTTCAAAAACGTTCTCTCTAAGATTTTGGAATTATGATATTAAAATAGATAAAGATATTTGAGGATTTTAAGTTAAGGTTTAATGACTTCAGTATTTAGTAGCTAGCAAATATAATATATATATATATATATATATATATATTATATATATATATAAATATATATATATATATATATATATATATATATATATATATATATATATATATATATATATATATATATATATATATATATATATATATATTCTTATATACATATATATATATACATATTTATATTTTATTACACTATGCCACCACTCACGGGCACACGGCAGGGCCCTTTTCAAAAGGAGGAGGCAAAAAAAAATAAAATAAAAAAAATAAAATAAAATAAAAACAAAAAGAAAGGAGAGTAAACCCACCCAGTCCTTTGCTTAACGCAATTCCCTCAGGTGGGCGCAGACGTGGGACTTAAAGAGAGGAAGATTGAATACTGCAGGAAAAATAGATAAAGGCTGAGTTTCACGAAACAAATGTGGCTTGAAAGAAGGAGCCATCACAACGAGTGATCCTTGATTCTCCAATATTTAAGCAATATTTAAGTGAGAGTAAGGCACATCTTGTGTTATGAGGGCGACGCAGTGGTGGAGGAACTCGAGGGGTCAGTGCTCTACAGCACCTGCCGTTGTAATACCCACAGTGATCAAAATTTGTTGATGGTTTAAGTCTATTAATTTTAATTTTTAAGGATAATAAAAATAATACTTAATCAAATCAAATTAAGAGTATATATTAATAGAAATGAAGAAGCATATTTGTAGTCCGTAAAGATCTTAGGTTAAGTGACTACCTTAGTAAGGAATAATGATGGATGTATAATGATTCAAAATATACTTGATAAACTTCTTGGGTTGGCAGATCAGTGGCAAATATATTTTAATAATAAAAAGTATAAGGTTCTTCACTTAGGTTACTCAAATTGAAGATTTCACTTCGATATGAATGGGGATTGGCTTGAGTCTGTGGATCAAGAAAAAGATTTAAATGTAATTAAAACAGTAATCTGAAAGTAGCTAATCAGTTTTTTTAGGCAAGGAATAAAACTAATAAGATGCTAGGTATAATAAATGTAATGTCGTTTACAAGAGTAACGAAGTTTAAGTAAGCTGTATAATAGCCATGTTAGTCAGTATTAGAGTATTGTGCACAAGTTTGGGCCCTTTAATTAAAAAATACATAAATATGCTGGAATTAGTGCAACGTAGAGCAGCAAGGAAGAGTTCTGGCTTTGAGAGAGGCTGAGGGAGTTTTTTTTTTTTTTTTTTTTAAAAGCGGTTTTACAGAGGGGACATGATACAAGTCTACAAAATATTTACATATGTTGGTTATATTGAGACCAATAAATTATTTCTAGTAGACCACGGACGGGAGACAAGAGGACACAATAAGAAAATTAAGACGAAGACATGTAATCTTGATGTAAAAAAAAAAAATTCATTTAGTTATTGGGTTGTTAAGTTTTGGAATGGTTTGCCGCAGGAGGTTGTTGAGTGTGACTCACTTGCAACATTTATGAAAGGAATGGATAGGTATATGGGTGGTTTGGGCATCATATAGTATACTTTGATCTAAGTCAAATTGACGGGTTTTTAGTTTATTTATAACTGTATGTTGTAACTTGTAACTACAGGTATGACAATAAACTTGTTAAAACTTGTAGTTTGGTTAGTATGTCCCTTAGATATAGTTTTTGCGTTTGGTAGTAGTTGGCGAATATACTATATTGACCTTTGTTTAGGATATTGACCAGCTTTAGGGTGCGGTGTAGGTTGTGCATGTTGCATAAGCAACGCTGAAATAGATAGTTATTTTCTGATTGGACAACGCTATGATTGTGTAGAAGCAATGAAGAAATGATTTAGAGGTGTTTAGGCTGTCGAAAATATCTAGCAGTGTTATATGTTCAATGCTGCTCACATCCGTGCGAAGAACAACACATTAGAAGCTTTATCGCACATCGAAAACAACTAAGTGATATTTTAGATTGCCAAGTCGGATTGCTAATTTAATAGAAATATATAGGAAAGACTTTCCCAGAAACAACAACGGAGAAAACTCACACGAATGGACGAAACGAGGTTGGTGAAAGTTTTGATGGATTGTCACGATCTAGAGAAATTTTTAAAGCATTTATTGAAGCTTTAGAGGAGCTTGAATGGATCAAGATATTAAACCATCTTCAAAAAGCTCAGATCTTTTCAAATCTGTAATCAAAAGCAAATTTGTTGTAAGTTTATTTATGACTTCAACTTTATTCTCACACACTCTTCCATTATGCACTGCATTGCAGTCACCATAATTAGTGGTAGCAACTGCTCTTAATCATAATGAGATTGGGATATTTGTTTTGAAAGATTTTTAAGCACACATCAATGAAACAATTTCGAACATTCAGGAAGTTGCAACAGAGCTTCTGCTTTTTGTTAATGAGCAAAATGAGAATGCCTAATTTGAGAATCAATGTAAATGAAAAGACAAGGCAATTACAATTTCTTTTCTTGATGATTTTTTCAAACCAGTTAGGAAGCAAGTTCGTGAGCCATAAGTTCATACTTACTAATCTTTGTAAAGTCACTCACTTCGTTGATATCTTACAATTTTTTTACAAATTTTGTAAATAAATTTGATCTTTACAGTCACATTTCGATTGCTATGTATTTTAGCATTTACCTCACTCGAAACTTGCACTCCAAAGAAATATTTCTCTACTCTGAAATGGCTCAAAAGATATATTTTTCAATCCTACAGGAGAAGAAAGCCTAGCAGAACTTGCTTTAATGGATTGTTCATCATACCTACACAACATAAACGGAGGAAGTTATCAATCATTTTGTTGTTAAGAGATGAAGATGAAGAATATTATTTTATATAAATAAAATGATATGTTTTAGGTATTTTGAAATTGTTATCAATGTTAGATTATTTGATTTTCTTTTATTGAAGTAATATATATATATATATATATATATAATATATATATATATATATATATATCTTTTGTAAATTATAGTAAAATTTAATTCTTTTAATTATTTATATTCTAATTTAATAATATATTATATATATATAATATATATATATATATATATAATATTATATATATATATATATATTATATATTATATATATAATTATATATATATATATATATATATATACATATATTAATATATATCTATTATATATATAATATATATATATAATAATATATATATATATATATATATATATATACTATATATATATATATATATATAATTATATATATATTATATATATATATAATATAATACAGATAATATTATATTTTTCC
>JABUQX010071155.1:42500-50000 GCA_015478945.1 Trachelipus rathkii
GGCCAGGTTGACGAATGTGTAGTTAAGTTTTTTTTTTTTTAAGACAAGTATATCGGAGGAAGTGAATCGTAAAGCTTTAGGAAAAATATTTTTAATGTGGTTGAGAGGAAATTTAGGTAGAGGAAGGAAAGAGCTAGAATTAAGGAAGCGGTTGATGGGAGGATTGTAGTAGGTTTTGTTTCCCCTTTTTAAGGCCTTATAGATGATGTGAGAAGGATAAGAAAGCTTTTTTAAAGTGGAAGTAAGAAAGTTAAGTTTAGGTTGAAGGTAGGAAGGAGAGCATATGCGGAAAGGTCACAAGAAAAGAGAAGAAAGAGTGCTAATTTTAGTGTTTAGATTATGTGAGGAAAACTAATGGATGTTAGCAGGGTTGGATGTGGGTTTTCTGTAAATAGTGAATTGGATAATGTTAGAGGTGAACCAAGTCATGAGAGTATCTAAAAACGGTAAGATGTTGTTTTGAGAGTGTTCAATAGTGAATTTAATGCTAGGGTTGATAGTATTTATGAAATTAAGGATAAGTTGAGGGTTAATATGCAAAGGAACAGCAGCGAAGATATCATCTACGTAACGATACCATTTAGTACCTAAGAGAATGGAGTGAGGGAGGATGTGATAGTGTTCAATGAGTTCCATGAAGAGATTGCTAAGAGTAGGAGAGAGATAGGAGCCCATACTAAGACCGGAGTTTTGTTTAAAGAAAGAATTATTAAATTCAAAGAAATTATGTTCAAGGGTGAGGTTGATAAGTTGTTTTAAGAAAGGGAAAGGGTAGGATAAGTTGAAATTAGTTTCATTAATGAAGCGTTCAAAGAGAGAGAGAGGGTAAGGGGAACAGGGACAGATGGGAAGAGGGAAACGACATCAAAACTAAGGAGATGGTGAGTAAGAGGGTTGATATGTTTGGTTTTGTTAATGAAGTCTTCAGTGTTGGATAAGTGTGAAGTAGAAATGTGGTTGATAAGGGGTTTTAGTTGTAGGGACAACCATTTGGAGAGGTTATAAGTGGTGGAGTCAGTGTTAGAGATGATGGGTCTAAGTGGAAGATTATTTTTGAAATTCTGGGTAGTTGTGATTTAAGATCATTGTGGAGTGTTGGAAAATCAGAAAGGATAGATTTAAGGTTGCGGTTAAATGAAATTTGTGAGTTTTTTAGGGAATTTCTAATAAGGGGGGAGTAGGTATTGATATCAGAGAGAAGGTTGTTACATTTTGTGATATAGTCAGTGGTGTTAAGAATGACAATGTTGTTTTGTCTGAAAGTGTCACAATGATGTCTTTGTTATTAGTAAGTGATTTCAGAGCGAGGTGAAATTTAAGAGGTGATTTTTTGATATTATTTGAAATGAGAATGTTTGCTACTAATAAGCCCTTTAAAAAGTCGTGATTAATATAACCTGATTTACGTCCTTAGATTTCTAGTTTTCATAATCAGTAAAATAATCCCTTAAAATACTCACAAATTTCATTCAACCTCAACTTTAAATCTATCCTTTCTGATTTTCCAACACTCCACAATGATCTTAAATCACAACTACCCAGAATTTCAAAATTTTATGGTCTTCCCAAAACACATAAACCTAATCTTCCACTTAGACCCATCATCTTTAACACTGACTCCACCACTTATAACCTCTCCAAATGGTTGTCCCTACAACTAAACCCCCATATCAGCCACATATCTACTTCACACTAATCCAACACTGAAGACTTCATTAACAAAACCAAATATATCAACCCTCTTACTCAACATCTCCTTAGTTTTGATGTCGTTTCCCTCTTCACATCTGTCCCTGTTCCCCTTACCCTCTCTCTCCTTGAACACTTCATTAATGAAACTAATTTCTCTTTTCTAAATGTCCAACCTATTCCGAAAAAAGGAAGCCGCTCTGATTCTTCCAACTATCGCCCTATAGCTCTTACTTGTATTCTCATCTAAGCCTCTTTTTTGAAACTCTTTTCAACCTCTTTTCTTAGATCAATCTGGAATCTCATTCACTTCTTTTCCGAGGCCAGTACGGCTTTCGGCGCTCGGGGGTCTACTGGCGATTTTCTTTCCTATCTTACTGATTAATGGTTTTCGTTCTTGGAAACTACGGGGAGACTTGCGTGGTGCGCTTGACATATCCAAAGCTTTTGGACCGGGTATGGCACGCGTCACTGCTCTCCAAGCTCCCCTCCTTTGGGTTTCCTCCTTCTCTTTGCTCACTTATGTCTAGTTTTCTTTCAAATCGCTCAATATCGGCTGTTGCTGATGGGGCGACTTCTTCTTCCTTTTCTGTTTCAATAGTGGTGTTCCTCAGGGTTTCTGTCTTATTCTACTACTTTTATTTCCTACTTTTCATTCTTACTAACTCTATTTCACACATATGCCGCTGACTTCGACCCTTCCTTCTTCACTCATTTCAATTCTGCTCCCCTCTTTTACTTCTAGAATTGCTCTCGCTTAATATTTCCGATTCTATTCTCGCTGATCTGGATAGAATTTCCGGGTGGGGTGTCTGAACTTGTGAATTCATTCTTTAAAACTCAAACTTCTACAAAATCCTCCCTTCTCTAAGACACCTTCTACTTTCCTATCTCTTTCAATGGTTCTCTCGTACCTCCTGTTCACAATATAAACATCTCTTGCACTTCAAGAAAAACCAAAAAATGTCTTGGAAACCTCACCTCACAACGGTTTTGCTAGGGCGGCCTCAAAAAACTGGGAGTTCCTGTTTAGACTGAGAGACTTTTTCCTCTTCTCAGTTGCTCCCGCTATACAAGGGCCTCATTTGCCTTGTATGGAGTACTGCCTCATATCTGGGGGGGTTCTGGTTTCACCCGGCTTTTGAAAGGGATCGAGCTCAAAGGCCAAAAGGCTATAAACTGTTCTGTACTTTCGCAGTTCACTTGACTTCTACTTTGCCGGCCGGATGTTGGTGCTTTAGTCTCTTTTCTAATAGGTACGCGCAGCGGCAGGTGCTCGCGGGAGCTTATCACTCGCGTACCTCACCTTTACGTCGCCCTCGTAGAACTGAGGGTGCTGTGTCTGCACATGAGTTTTGTGTTGATGAAAGGTAACTCCAGGCTAGTTCGCTGCGGTGCTTCTTTTTCCTGCCAATTCTTGTTTTGTGGATTCTCTTAGATCTTTCTTTGTTACTGCTGATATTTATCTCCCGCACTTTCAAAGCCTGCGTCTGTGCTCATCTGCGTAATTTGCTTTAGTTGACTTATGGGGGGTGGAACACCCCCTCCTTGAATAGGGATCTGCCCGTGAGTGGTGGGGAAAAGAAAAAAAAAAAAAAAAAAAAAAACATAACGAACAGTACTCCGAGAAATTTAACCTCTCGTATTCCATCCATAAACCATTTTTTCAATCGCCTCGAAATTTTGGTGTGAGCATTGAGAAAACCTCAGAGTCGCTCGTTATGGTGCTTCCTACTTTTCCAACTCACTTCTGTTCCTTTGAGGAACTCCTTAACTATATCTATTTTTCCTGCCTGTATTAATCTTTCTCTCTTTTAAATCCATGTCTGCTCCTGACCCTGAAAGTTTGGCTTTAGATTTTAGGCTCGGGTAATGTCCTCCATTATTCTATTTTAATGCCCCTTTCCTTGAAAAGTAGGGATTTCCCGTGAGTGGTGACAATCTGTATTAAAGATATAAAAAGTAAAACAATAAAAAGTAGTATATATATACAGTATTATATATATATAATATAATAATATATTATATTATATATTATATATTATATATTATATATATATATAATATATTATATATTATATAATATATATATATATTATATATATATATATATTATTATATATATATATTGATATTTAGAATACTCTACTTACTATAATCTCATATATAGAGAGAGAGTGTTCGATTATGCTACATTTATATATATAATATATATATATAATATATAATTATATATATAACTATATATATATATATTAATTAGTATATATAGCAATCCGTACCTCTTCTTCTATATTCTATATAATTGGAATAATTAGAGGTGAGTTTACATATAACATATATATATTAATATTAATATTAATTATATATTATAATATATTACATATATATATATATATATATAATTAATATTATTATAATATATTAATAATGTAATTATATTATTAATATATTATATATATTATTATATATATTAATAATATAATATAATTATATACTTATAGATATATATATATATATTAACTATTTTTATATTTGGTCTACAAAACATTATTTAATTTATACTTTTAATTAATACGATTGTTATACCATACTTATATACTCATACGTGGAAAGGCCTATATACTTTTTTCAAATAGGGTAGTAGGTATTAAAATAGTAATTAATGAGGTAAGTATAAACTATTACCGAGTCACCTTAAATAACTATATAGAGACTGCATATAACATCTCACATAAGTAGTAATAGTAAGTACCATGAACATGGGTTTATAAAGAGAGAAATAGTGAATACTTATAAGATATCATGATACAAGATATATATATATGAATGTGAATATAGTAATAGTGAGAGTTACCTTACTCAAGAAGAGAATGATGGTTTGGAAATAGAATAGGAAGCCCTCAATAATACGAGCTAGGACTCTGAAGGTTTCATATATTTGCATACACTACAATATTTATCTAGTGAGCGATGAAAAAAATGGTGGTTATAGGAATAATACTGAGAGGTATTAATTTCGAGTACTTGATTCTAGTTATGAATGCTCAATCAGTTTAGATGGACAGAATAGCAAGGCAAGGAATTTTTTCCTGTCATCTAGATCCCTGTGGCATGCTATCTATATCTATTAATCACTCGCAGTGGCCTCATCCATATAAACATTTTCGGCAATGCCCCGTGGTGCCTAAACTTTTAATACATACATTCAAAATATATAGGCAAGCCCTTATATAATTCAAAGGAGGGGGTAATGTTGCACGACTACTCATTAAGATTCAACTAAGCTAAAATTATGCAAGATATGAGATATAATATATATATATAGATATATATATACTGTCCTCACATAGGTCTTTGAATCGAAAGTGATTAAATTTTAAATTTTTTATCTAAAGCATGGTAACAAAAAAAAGAATAAGATCTAAAAAGAGATTAATACCACCAAAACCGTAATTGTGGCGTAGATAAGAAGTGTAAGCATACTCAGACAATAGTGACGTGAACTAGCCTTAGGAGTTACCTTTCATTACAATACAACTAAATACCTCATATAGTATATTCAGTAAACTACAGCTACCCCTATATTCTTACTCACGGGTAGCGACGTATTTAAATATATGTGGATGAGAGGTACGCGAGTGATTAATATAAGCTCTCCTGCGTGAATAGCTATAATTAGTACCGCTGACTAGGTAATACTATATATATATATGTAGATAATCATAGATAGATAAAAGCACTACAACTAATCGACGGGTGTGCACCGCTAAAAAGATAGAGGTATCATAAGTATGAATACTGATAAGTACAAGAATAATAGTATATTATAAGTACCTTTTGTGCTCTATTTAGTAAATCTAGTAAATCCATCTTTTACCCAATTAAAGCCGGCGTAAGGATAAAGGACGCGGATTAGACCCAGAAACAAATATCCTAATTACGCAGCTATGGCAGCTAATACACTATACAAGAAAAGCAAATAGAAGAGCCTTTGTTGAAAATTGGACACTCTTTGAGTATTGTGCAATTAATCATACAAAACAGTGAGAAAAGATTGTTAGTAGAAAGAAATAACATTTAAAAAAAAATACAAGATATAATTATATACTCTAATTTCCTACTTTTAAAAATAACTGCTGAACATATCTGTCCAGTATTATTTATTTTGTCATACGCCGAGTATACTAAGCTAACCGTTGTTGATTGTTCGCATAGTATCATCCAAGAACATAGAGCTCTTCTGGAAATTCTCTCTGTTACAGCAACAATGTCACGATTATAGATACTCTTATTACTATTGATTTTTAATCCGAAAATTTGTAGAACGTTCAACGATTGAATCTATCGATAGGGAAGACAGAAGCTGTATCTTGTTGCTAAGTCGCACATGTGTAGCAAAATTTTATGATAGTAGAGACTGAATTCGTAACAGATAAATTTGATTTTCGGTCGAAGTAATGAATTATGATATTCTATTTTATATTTTTCTAAAGGATTTTTGGGTTGAGGTCTTGTTAAATGTCTGATTATCTTTTTCATATTGCTTTACTTCAAGCTCCAATTGGTCCCATTCTCTTTCAAATTTGCCATCTTCATTTTCGTATGACAAGATACCACAAAAACCTGAAACTAATGAACTGTCTGACTCTGATCCAGATTCCTATTTGATAGTGTTATTCATTTTAAGTCTTAGTTCACAAAGAGAATTTCTAACTTTTAAAATCAGATCTTCAGTTCTGAGGAAAGATTTCAAACTGTGGATTAACACAGATGGCGGACAGAAATATTTTGTTTTCAGTTAACATTCTTTCCCTTATTTACATTGGATATTTCATGTTATTTGCTAAAATATCTTTGTTTTCGAAAGCATTAATTAGATGCCTCAATTTTGTAAAAAATTTTCCTGCAGTCAAATTCCCTGCTTGAATTTTCTTTCTTTAAGGTAACGATATTTTTGATTACCAGAGCTGGGAGACGCATCTTTTTGGCCTGCTACGGCTCAACCCAAAAATATATTCGTTTCCGACTCCAGATATCTCCCCCAAAATTTAAAAATTTCGGCTCCGGCTCCGGTTCCGGCTCCACCCAAAACCTTGCGGCTCCAGCTTCGGCTCCGCCTTCGCAGCCTTGATTATTATTATTATTATTATTATTATTATTATTATTATTATTATTATTATTATTATTATTATTATTATTATTATTATTATTATTATTATTATTATTCATTATTATTATTAATTATTATTATTATTATTATTATTATTATTATTATTATTATATTATTATTATTATTATTATTATTATATTATTATTATTATTATTATTATTATATTATTATTATTATTATTATTATTATTATTATTATTATTATATTATTATTATTAATTATTATTATTATTATTATTATTATTATTATTTATTATTTATTTTTATTACTATTATCTTTTATTACTATTATCACAATTATTATTATTATTATTATTATTATTATTATTTATTATTATTATTTATTATTATATTATTATTCTTAATTAGTATCTACTATTACTATTATCATTATTATAATTATAAATATTATTTTATTATTACTATACTATTAATTATATTATTATTATTATTATTTTTATTATTATTTTATTTTTATTATTATTATTATTAATTAATTATTATTATTATTAATTATTATTATTATTATTATTATTATTCATTATTATTATTATTATTATCTATTAATTGATTATTATTATTATTATTATTATTATTATTTTATTATTATTATTTTCCTCATTCCTGTAAAACAAATCT
>JABUQX010071156.1:0-27500 GCA_015478945.1 Trachelipus rathkii
TGTGATGCACTATGCTCGGTGTTCCACGAGGCTTCTTGTTCTCATCTCCAAGATTCCTCGTTCTCATTATCTATTTTATTTTATCATGCTCATTTGTACTACGCTCTATCCATATATTCTCTCTTTGCCAACAAAGAACATCAACTGCTATTTGCCAGCATTTGATTTAACTTGTCCCAGCGGATGCATACGCATATTTGAGAGGATTGGCAGTGGAGGGACGATAATTTAACTTTTCTCTGTTACTTTCTAAAGTTGTTTTCAATGAAATCTAAAAAAACTCAATTTCATTTACTATCTTTTACTCTCGAGAATAGTTTCCACACTTATATCCGTACTAATTCTTTTCAAATACTCTTAAGAGCTCATCATAAGATCTTACAAACTCCATATCTACTATCCTTTACATATTCTTATTAAGTCTCATTATTAATACTATCCTTCCCAGAATGACTTATTTTACTTTTTATTCATTACTCTACCTAGTATGTATATATATATATATACGTAGTATATATTAATATATATATAATATTATATATATTATATATATATAATATATATTATAATATATATATATTATATATATATATATATATTATATACTATATTATTAAGATATATATACTATTATTATATATATATATATATTAATATTTATATTTCATAATATAATAAAATAACTGGTGGTTTTGCTGACTAAAAAATTTTTATGACTCGCTCAATTCGGTTTCTCTAGGTTTCCCATATCCATCGCACATAACACAACACACTCACATACTCACACACACACGACTCAATACACGCTACATCCAACACACCATAATACTCACGAGGATACATATTACTTATATTTAAAACTATATTATTAGGATGAATATCCAATATGATTTTATATTTCTTTTATTTATTAAGGAAAATAATAATTATAATAATATTATATTAATTTACGTAATATGTATACATAGGCTCAGTTATCTATACGTTCATATAATAGAAGGAATTATATTAAATATTTGGAAGAAAGTTGAACTGATTATATATCCGTTTCTGTATTATTCATTATAAATAATTTCTATATTCTATTTCTTTTCTTTCTTCACTTTACTACTCTTTGCACAGATATAGATTGGGGGTTAAGAGTGTACTTGTTAAAGCATCTTAGGAAAAGAAAAAAGCATATAGGAGCAAATTAATTAGATAAAACGTCGAAAAGATAATAGCCTCACAGCTCATATCAGTATATATAGCCCTCTTAGATATACCATTAATAATTAATAGTTGAGTAAGCTATATCGTTACTACATATATATAGTGTGACAGAAAATCCACTAGAGACTATCTATAGGGTAACCTATATATATTAGCGACGGACCCTTACTCAACTATGGTAAATATATTATCGTCATATGTATAATGAGGATTATCATCACCTGGCCAGGTGGGGTACACAACATGCCTCCACATACAAAACCTTCTATATAGACAAATTTTAAATCAATCGTATTTACAGTATATATACTGTATATATTAATATTTTAGACTTACTTTATATATATATATATACATCACTAGCCTTACTTGACTAAAACTTATATACTAACTAATTTTCACTACTAATTATCAGATCATTTCAGTTTTACTGATATATATCAATATATATATCCACTATTTTCTATCTTTATAGTGATTACTAATTACCCAGTTTATATTATACTCACTATTGGTATATATATATATCTGATAGGTTATCCCTATCAATAATAACACACGGTATTATTATCATTCACATACTATATATATATACATATTTATCAATCTGCTATTAAATCAGTATCACTAGTGACTATCACGTATATCACATATTTAGTATACGCTATACAGTTATATTATACTACAATTAGTATAATCCATTACCTCTATCAATACTATAATATATACTTATATATTATCTATATTTATATATTCTCTATATATATGTATATATATATTATATATATAATTATAATAAATATTAATCCACTTGTATATCAGAATCATATATATTATACTATATCCTTATTATTATATCATAAATATTATATATTTTATACTACTAATATATATATAAATATATATATATATTACACACTTATATATACTACTTAAAGTTAGATATAACTAGATTCATTAATAGTATATATATATATATATATACCGTATATATCATATATTACTAGTTACTATACTTATATATTATCAGAAGTTATTATATATATACATCTAAACTATTGTTTACGATATCACCAACTTTGTATGTGTAAATTTTCGATAGAAAAGATAAATAAATTATGTAGTTTCTCGTATACACATAAATAGAAAATATAGCTATCAAAAAAGCATTAGTTTCCGCGTATCTGCCTAAGTAATCTGTAATAAACATGAAAATAAATAGCCTCATGGCTGGTATTATTATCAGCTCTCATTAACTAGCTCAGAATATATATAATAATTTATGAAATACTTAATAATGAAATCTATATATATATATCTATTTACTATTATTATTAAATTCCTAAAGACATATAATAGTATATCACACTATCTAGCACTATATATAATAATACTAATATAATATTACTAACAGTAGTTATACATATATAACTAATATATATAAAATACTACTATACTATATATACTATCTAATGTTAAAGTATATAATATCATCTAGCATAATACTATCAAGTAACTTAGTCCCTTTTAGCATATATTACTATCTCAACACGTATTTTATAGGCTGCCCTAGGCATTGTTTAGCTAATCACAAGGTCCACAAACAACCATTTTCAAATCTCTTGGCCTTCATTTGAATAACGCATCCTACAATTATGTAATACTTTGTTATAATATATAAAAGCTGCGGCTATAGCTTATCGTTATAATTGCACGTTCCCTTCTCAGGTTTATTTCCATGCTCGACAGAGGGCCGGTTATGATGCTTCAACTCTTGACCTTAATGATATTTTATACAACACACTCAGAGCTTCTATCTCCTTATAAAGATTTTCATTCCAACACGCTTTGAATATGACCCTAACTATATCTAACAATTAATATATTAAGTAACTTATCAAACTGAAGTAAGTAGATGATTTTAACTAAGACTCAGACCCTGTATTTAGTCAACAAAGATACAAAGAGAAAGACTTGAATGGATCTAATTTAAAAATAATCAGTACCAAAATTTTTATGTTCTACAATAGATATTTAAATAACAATCAATTACTACTCTTATACTCTCTGTTATATCTTTCTCAACCCTCCTTTCTAATACTGACACTTCTCCACGCCCAAATAAATATTTCCTTTTGCTTATACAGCCACTTTTATAAGGGTTTGGCTGCCCATGTTATTCGTTTTTAACATTTAATAAATACTCTATTTCTCTTTAATATTATCTTATTTTTTTCAGAGCTATATCTAGCCAACTGTATTAATTCTTACAAGCATGTATTATATAATTAACAAATGTTGAATGACATTTTCTAAAATAATTTTAAGAATCAAAAAACGAGTGGGTTTATTTAATTTGGATAATTTATGTAGTCATTGTGGATAATATCTAATCTAAGATTTCGCCCACTTAGTATCATTAATTTGTACAATAAGCAAAAGGTAATATATTTAAATATTTTACAAAAAATATAAAATCACTTGTCTAAAATAATCAATTACCTTTTAAAATTACACATTTCTCAGTGACAATGCACACTACCCACCAATAGATTCATACTAACAGGCGATATATACTTATATGTAGTAAGATATCCACTATATCATTAATTATATCCTAGGTACCATCTTATATAGACTTATATATATATATAGAGTATTATATATATAGCAACCCTATATATATATATATTATATATATAATATATATATATATCATATTGTATATATATAGGTATATTATATATATATGATATTTATTATTAGTGTATATATATATATATATATATATATATATATATATATATTATATATAATATATATATATATCGATATAATGTTTTTTATATACTATATAATGACTATATATATATCACTATCTCCTTATATATTTTATATATATATATTATAATCAATAATATTATATATTATATATGAATATATTAAACTACTAAATAGTAGAAAGTATAATACATTGGAACACTATAACCCTGTTATTATTATATACCTAGTCATATATATTATTATAATATATCCTTATCAATATAATAATATTAATAATTGATATACATATATATACTATAATAAATTATATATGTCGATTCTTACACACGCTTCCTATCGTATTAATCACATTTAACTACGTTTTTTTGATATCATTTACAGATAGCTATATTAGACCTATATAACATATAATCATATAACACCTATGTACCATAATAAACGCTTCCCTATTAAACTTACTACTATTATACACTGTTTAGCACATATTATACCATAAAACCTAAATTAACTCATATTAAATATTTATATCTTCTTCTCTTATACTACAATTATTCTCATAAATCATTATACTATTGTTTCAATGTAAAGTAATTTGATCTTACATCTAACATATCTCTATAACTCAATACTTAATACTAACCGTCCTATGTTCTTATCACTCAAATCATATTCTCTTCAGTCACTCGACGCACTCTTTCGACCAAAAAATTATACCATATTAAGCATATATATACTTTACTCATATCAATAAACTCAGTAAAACTTATTTCACCTCTAATATATTTACAGTTCCCGTATCTTATTCTCTCACTTAACCTATACTTTATATATATATAATGAGGTACTTATTTACATTATAGTCTCTATATATATCTACCAATATATACCTATTGGTAAACTCATAAATATAACACTCTTATAATAAACGCTTTATTAGCATACAACTTCAAAATTAATACATCATAATATCTCGTCTCCGTTCTTGTATCATTTCAACCAGTATTAATTCATCTATATCTGCAGATTTTAACTCAATTCTTTTAGTACAAGTTTATTCACTCTAACACATTATAACTTCCTCTCACTATACTTATTTAAATCATATCATCACCTAAATTATTAATACTCTGCTATATTTTCCAATTTTCTTGCATCCAATCAAAAAAATTAATAACCCACATTAAACATAACAAATTATCACTTAATCTACACACAAAATATATATATATATATAAGTAGTATCTTTCATTAATGTTAAATTAATTATGTCAGATTGCTCGAAGCTGTACTTTATTATATATTCCATAACACTCTACCTTCTCCACTACCTACTTCAGTTACATAAAGCCCATCTATTATTACATTTATTCTTAAGCAGTATAATTATCTCCACTATATATTCTATTCAATATTATCTTAACTTTATGCGCTTTATACTACTTATATCCTAAGAAGATAAGCTTTCTTATTTCATACTTTGTAAGTATATAATATATAGGCATATGTCTTTATCTTCCTTTAAATCACAAAGCTTGTTTCAATTTAACATTGCGGTTCAAAGAAAACTTCTTTGGAATATTTAGTTGAGCTGCTACAATAACGTAACTATATTCAACGGAAATATGTTTTTATAGGTAGCTATATCCTTTTTGTGATTTTTTCTCTCTTTCGTTAACATATTTAATTGATTTCCAAGCCATACCAAGGGATTCATGTCTCGGCAGCTTGATGCAATCAACTACTGTTTACTTTATTAGTACATGTCAACCACGCTTTTTGTTTACTTAACCGTTTCACCCTCACCTCATTCATTCCAGCAATCTCACTGTTAAATTCTTCACTACCTACCTTTGAGCACATCCACATACTTCCTTTGCACTTACTAACAATTGCTTCTTCATCTTGCCCCCAGATTTTGTTCAATATCACTTGTTTCCATTCAAAATAACTTGTATCATTAACAGTTACGTAATTCTAGCGAGCGCTCTTACATATATATATATTTACTACCTTGCTCACTAACTTCTCACTCTTAATATTTCCCACCCCTTCCTTTCTTATCACCTTTCTCTCCATCTAAGCCCCCACTAAACTTAATTTTACGTAGACATCATGAAAAAAAAGGAATATTTTTTAAATTGTTCATTAGGTTCTTTAAAATATTTTGAGTTTTAATTTCTAACGTTAATAAAGATGTCATTAACAAACATTTAATTTCTTCATACCCTCAAAATTTTTGTAATCAGAATTAATGTTTCATGACTGTAAATGAGAAGGAAATTATAACAAGCGGGTCGGAGCCGGATCGAGAGCGAACATTTTAAAATGCCGGAGGCCAGAGCTGGAGTGTAGCTGCGTAATTTTAAAATGCTGGAAGCCGGAGTCGGAGCCGGGTAATTTTAAAATGCTTGAGCGGAGTCGGAGCGGGTAATTTTAAAATGGCTGGAGCTCGGCGTCTGGAGCCGTTGGTAAAAATTTGCGCGGGCTCACGCAGTCCTGGTTGAGAAGGATAGTAGCGACTTTCCTTTTATGGAATAGGTTGGACATGTTTGTGCATGCTTCCAACACTAAGGGAAAGTGCTAGTATTAAGATATAGAGAGTATAGTTGAACGAGGGGGCAGGGATAGCACGGGAATGCACAGCTACCTCAAAGGCTTTCGGGAAAATGCATGCCGGGCACCGTCTGTCTAACGTTCATAGATTTCAGGGGCTCATGCACCCGATCAAGAATGTAATCAAAGGCAAAGGCATAGGACATCTGAGAGGAGACTTTAGTAGGAAGAGGAATGCCGAGAATCGTTCAGGGGTTGAGTTTGAGGAAATGAAGACGAAGGATTGGCCTCTTTTCAGTTTCATGAGAATTTAAAGGCAAACAGTAATCAGTTGTTATGGGATCGATATAAGGGGAGAAGAGGGAAGAGAAACAGCGGTGCAGCGACTCTCGCGAGTTGGGCATCGGGCTGCACGCGCACGCAGCGCGCCTGACGGTCCTGCCGAATGCCGATCAGGATAGCGTAGCTCGCGCTTGACGAAAGTCCATTCGGGCACGACTCGTCGAAGAGTACATACCCTGCACACGAGGTTTTAGCTGAGATGAAGATTTTCATGCTGAGAGTTGATAGGGAGAAACGAGAGTTTTGTATTCACCCTGATACGCTGTCTCTAGCTGTAATGGCCAGAGGAACAGCACGATCGAACCATGGTTATGAGGAGAGAGAAAGATTTAGTTTGAAGAAGAAATTGATCTGTCATCCATCAACGTTACAGCTATGCTTTGTTTTCAGTTACTTTAGAAGTTCTGTTGTATACGGGTCCTCAGCTATATATTGCTTTACTGAGGTAGCCAATTTTTTATCATCTCAAACTTGGAAACTTACATTTAAGTCCCTGGTCTATTGAAATGTATTTTATATATTATGAGGAAGCAGCACTTGACCTAAGAAATGTGTGTACTGGACCACAAACATGTTCCCATCGATTGTCCATCTAAATAAATTAATTTTCATTTTCATTAATTATTATTCTATTAATTATTTATTATTTTTATATTATTATTATTATTCAGTTTATTAATTATTATTATAACACACTACAGTACCACACCATCTAACATTCAACTCTAACTACTACACTTTAAGCTATATCTGAACAATCATCAATTATTATTTTGATTGATTATTATTATTATTGCTATTATTATTATTATTATTTTATTATTCAATTATTATTATTATCATTATTAAGAAAATAGATAAGGAATCCAAAATTTTGATCGCTTAAATAATTTTCTTGGGGGGGTTGAACCCCTTGAAATCAATATTTAAGGCCTTATATTATAATATATATATATATATATATATATAATATATTTATATATATATATATTATAGTATATATATATATATATATTATATTATCAGAGGTGGGCATCCCGCTCATTTAGGGGTAGTCCGCTAGCGCACCTCCGCAGCTCGAGAAAACGTAGTCCGCTAGCGCACCTCCGAACCTCGAGAAAACCTCCGCTAATCGCAGTCGGCACGTCTTCCGATAATAATGTGCCGACTTCACAAAAAGGTTTATATTAATACTTAAATAGTATATATCTAAAAAATTTTATTTATAATATTATATGAAAATTGAATGCAATATTTACAAAATCTCAAGATTTCCTCTTCTCTCGTGAATGTCTTGGGTCAAGAGAGACAGAGATACATATTACCGTTTCAAATCATCTTGTCTCGTCTTTGGTATGTAAGCAGTAAAGGCTAACCGAATTGATGGCCAAATATCCCCACCAGTAATAAATGTGTACGCTTCTACAGCAAGAGAACTAGGGGGAGGTGTATTTATTTTTTATGAACAGATGTTCAAACAAATATGTCTGCCTATTCGTGAAAGGGAAAGATGTCTCAACATCATCACACAGGTGAGAGGAGTGCTGGTGTTAGTTCACACGCTACTACACCCAGACAGCTCAATTGCGTTAATTTAAGGAGGTCCCTCACCTATTCATTCTTGCTCCTTTCTGAAAATTTTTTTGACCACCACACCTAGTCCGGCCAACATAAGACAGATCTATTTCGTTCAAGATTTTTTTAGTAGATCCATGAAAGCCTCGACCGCTTGCGAGTCGATGCTAATGCTGACGTATCAGCTCGGTAGTCTTGAGATGTATGATAGCTATTGTTCTAATTGGTGCTTAATCACTAATAGATATTTAATAAGTATTGATCAGCGACATGATAGTATATATGGCGAATACAACGACTAATTATATATTTGTTATTATATTATATATTGATATATATCATGAGATGTTTTCTGACAGCGGTAGTAATGGTGTATGATAATATTATAGTGGTTGTGTGTAGTCTATTATATTTATATATATAATATATACACACTCATCTCAAACATACACACCACAATCTGCTAGATAAACAAATATATATTATATATATTATATATTATATAATTATGTATTATATATATATTATAATATATTATATATATTATATATTTATTATATATATACATATATATATATATTATATATATTATATATATATATAAATATATTTGGGTTTACCACAGAACGATTTAGATATTGCTAGTTTGTATAGCATATATAATTAATTTAAAGTTATTAGATGCAAGCGCTCAATACAAGGCAATTCAAGCATCTAATCACAAACTTACCATTTAAACATGTTCTACAGATATGTTATATATGTGTGACATTAAGAGAAAGTTGAGAATTGGTTTTTCGAAGACATCTATATTTATTAAAAACAATTAGTCTAAGGACTAAAGTATCAAGATTAGTTCTATAAACTTAAAATCTTAAATTATTTCTTCTTTATTATGAATCAATAAGAGTTCTTAATAAAGCAAACTATACTTTCATGGTTTTTCAAAAAGGTGCAGACTCAAAAGAGCGGAACTTTTTTTTGATCCGCACGTGCAAGTCCGCTAATTTTCTGACGTCTCCGCGCCTCCGCTAGTCCGCACCTATTTTGGTAGTCCGCTCGGAGCGGACTAGCGGAGCTAAAGAGCGGAAGTGCCCCTCGATACTATATATATATATATATATATATAGTATATATATATATATATATATATATATTATATATATATATAATATAATATATATTATTATTATAAGTATATATATATTATATAATAATTATTAATATATATATATATATTATATATATATATTATTATATATATTATATATATAATATATATATTAAACATACACACACATATATATACTATACCTTCTGCTCCTGGGCCACTTAATTGGAGGGCACAGCTGCTTCCAGGAAGCCGGCGCCGCACCGGGCGGTTCCACAGGTCGAGGATAGAGGATACAGAAAAGACGGCACGGGGGGCGTCGAGAGCTTGGGCTTCAAGAATGGGAGGTGCTCTATTGTATCCTGAGAATTGTGGCATCTGGTGCAAATGGGGGAGGTGACGTTGTCTAGTTTAAATCTATGTTTATATTGCATAAGTCTCGGGTGGTGACCCGATCTGGCAGCCTAGAAGCTGAGGTCCATTTTGTGCTTCTTCTAACAAGCGTTTCTTCCGTAATTGGGGAGATGTTTTTGGGGAGGGGGTTATTTATAAAGTATTATTTGGGGGTTTGGAAGGTATAGTGTTTGGTTTGGTGGGAATGAGATTGTGAAACTCCATGGGCCTAGTTGGGAGTGGGGCGGGGGATTATTGATTACTAAGTGTTGTAATAGAAATTGTGCTCGCACAAGGTGGGGGGGTGGATTTTAGTCTTTGTCAGGGGGATTTGGAAGATAGAATTGGGTGAATGAGGGTTGGGTTACGAGGTGCTTACTTGGTAGAATGGGTCCCAACATCTCCAGAATGTGTGGAAATGGGGGAGTGTTAGAGGTTTCATCGTGTTAAATGTGGATTGGGTGGTTTTAGTAGCATACCTGTGATGATTTGAAGGGCTAGCGTTTTTGAGGAGATTTTGTATGTTGTTTTGGGTTTTGATTGTTTGAAACTTGCTAGGTGAACCATGACTGGGAAGCGTAATTTTTAAGTTAGTTTATCTAGGGTTGCTGGTATAGATAGTGTTAGTTAGTGTGTGTTCAATTGCTGTCGCTGAAATTGTTGTTTGGGGTAAAGGTTCGAGGGTGTTTTAGTTTTCGGTTAGTTGTGGAAGGTAGATTTGGTCATATGGGGGGAAACGTCATGTGGGTGATCGTAATGTTTAGGAAAGTCCCTAGGATGATTTTGAATGGGGTTTTATTAATGTGGTGAGGGGGTGTTTTGATTGTTGTGGCGGAGATGTGAGGTAATATTAACGGGATTGGAGAGGAGGATTGATTTGGTCGGGTCGGTGCGTGCTAAATAGTGATTAAGAGGATTAAGGGTGGGGATGCATGTCGATGTTCTTGGTGATGTGTGATACCCAGTTTTCCCTAAAGGAGTATCGTGTAGTTGCATATATATCTTGCCTTGGTATTGTGTTTGGTGTGTGGGCATGTGTGTTACGGTCTGAGTGTTTGGCTGTAACTTGAAGGCTATATTTCGTCTGCATATCGTGATTAGTTTGGTGGGATTACGTGGTGGTGGATTGGCGGGTGGGTAGGTAGTCGTTGCTAGATTAGAAAAGTGTGGAATTAAAAATGGGAGAGATATTGGCTCCGCTAGAGGACGCCGTTTTGTAAATTTGTAGAGTGGGAGAGATTGTTTTTGATTTATATTTTTGGCAAAACGTGTTGGTGAAGAAAGGTATGGAAGCCCTTTTTTGTTCGATTTTTTTCTAAAGGGGAGATATGAGGGAGAGTATTTTTTTGAATTTAGGAGGTGAGTGGGGACAGGTGATCAATTGCTTTGTCTATGTCTATTGCTGTGATAATTGGATCTATGGGAAGGTGATAAACTGAGGTTATTGATTCTGTCTTTTGTGAGGGAACTGAGGGCTGATGTTGGGAGTTGGTTGCTTTTAAAATCCGTGTTGAAAGTAAGGGAGAGGTAATAGATTGGAAAATTTTATTTAATATTAATTTCTTCTAGCAATTTTTACTGATGGAAGCAAGCAGTAGAAATTGGGCGATAGGAGGGGGAGGAGTTGGGGGTCTTTTTTTGGTTTTGAGTTTAGGGATTATGTATGCTTGTTTTCCAGATTGGGGGAATGTAGTTGAGTTGCCAGGATTTAATTTGAAGATGTCTTGTAATTAAGAGGATTGCATTATCTCAAGGTGTTTTTAAAGTGCAGGTTAAGATATGGGAGTCTGGGCGCCTGTTTGCTGTTGTTGAATTTTGATGGGTTTTATGGTTTATGTTATAATGACTTGTTGTATGAATGGAGGTTATGGGTTGAGATCTAGTTTGAGTTTTCTAAGTTGTTTTTTTTGTTTTTCCTGTTTATCTGGGTGTGTTGGTTTGCGGGAGATCTTAGCGTAATGTTTAGCGAGACTGTCTGATTGTTTTTTAGGGGAGGGGAGGGAGTTGTTAGGTAGAGATGGGGATTCGTGAGATGGTGGGGGGTTGTTTCGTGAATTGTTTAACTTTTTGATAACTTGCCAGGTTTTCTTATTGTCTTTGCGTGAGATGTTTTGTTGGAGGTATTCAGAGAATTTTTTAGTAGTGTTGGTGGTTATGAAGGTTAGTGATTTGGTTGTTTAGATTTGTTATTTTTGGTTAGAGATGTGGGGGGTATATGGAGTGAGTTTTCGAAGGGAGTTTCTTTTTTTAATGAGTTGGCTGATGTCGTGGTTTCAGTTTTGGATTATTATGTTTTCTGTGTCCCTTGGTTGTTATATAGTATATATATATATATATATTAACAATTATATATATATTATATATATATATATAATTTATATATTATATAGTATTATATATAAATATATTTATAGGCTAATAATTAAATTAAAACTCAGTAGCGACAATCAATAATTAATGTATTGTTATTTATAATTTTAGGGTAACTACATTAGTAAATACTGGATTTCCTTAACCTAACCTAATTTTAACGGAGTCAATCACTTATAAATGTTCCCATGTGTATATATATATACATAGTATATAACATATACTATAGTAATATCACATATACTATACATATACATAATAACATACAATATATCATCAATACATACATATATAATATATTATTATATTATAATATATATATATATTAATTATATATATATATATTTACAATTAGAGAGAGAGAAAGAAATTTTTTAAAATATAATTTTTCCATTATCGTCATCGTCAATCGGCAAAACTTATTGCTTAATCGTCATCGTAAATTTTCATAATCGTCCATCACTAATATATTATATATAGTAGTATATATTTTTAATTATAATATATATTATATATATTATATATATATATAACATATTAAATATATATTATATATATAATATATATTATATATTTATATTATATAATATAATCTTATATTATATATATATATATATTAATCAGGGTTCACTGAAATTTTTGAATTTGAATTCCCTGACTTCCACCCAATCCGCAAATTTTCCCTGGCCAGCGTGTTCGTTATTTTTGGCGTATAACATATCTATTAATTATTATTGCAGCCTATTTCCTGTTCATAAATTAATATTGAAAATTTACGTTTAGAAAACTGTTTCATTTACATCATGGATAATGTAAAAAAATTTTTTTTTTTTTTTTTGTAATCAGCCTATACCTTCCCCATATGCGTTCAACACCCTCCTTTTTTATTTTTTTTCGCAAAACGTAAAGTTTTTTTTATATCAAAGAAAATAAATTAAAAGCTTACATTAATAGCCTAGGTGAATAACGACCACTGTGATCACAAAGTCTAAATGGGGGAAGATTTTAGGTTAACTTTTTCTTCTCTAGGCATCTGAATTTTGATTTTATAGCGTCTTCTTCTGTCAAGCTTTAGTTTTAACATCTTGCTCTCTGCATCTTCAAGTTTATAGATCTGTATGGATAACTTTCTTTTTTCAACCTTTTTATTTAACTTATAGCATTGTGCACTGTTCTTTGAGAAATCAGACTATGTTCTTTCAGATTCTCCACACTAAAATTGCTTAATTTTATAGAAAACCTCCTTCCACTGTCTCATTTCCATGCGAAAAATATCAGTCCTATTTAATAATTTGCCACAATTCACATAACATTGATTCAGGTACTATAGAAGAAAATAACTAATCAAGTCTCTTAGAAAGGCACGATCACCATCCAAAAATATTTTGAATTTTAATTCAAGGTAGAATGAGCTTCACTGCAAAGTAGAGTGTTTGTGCTTTTGCTTTTCTAGATAAATAGGGAGCAAGTCCATGGTTAATCACATATTTACATTTCATCGGCCCCATTATAAAATTTGAAGCTACTGCACTATCTGGAAACATTAATTTAAATGTTTCCACTATATCTGCACACGAGTTTAAAGACATTTTATCATCCACCACCTTTAATGCCCATAGTATTTCAGATCTTGTAATATTATCTTTAATGCAAAAAGATGAAACTGATTGATAACTGGTTTTTTGGTTTTGTTATAATGAACACTCCAGGGTTCATTTCTATATCGGTTGAGTAATTGAATAAGACACATCAGGGCATATTACATTTCGGTTGAGTATGATTAGAATTGAGGAATGGCAATAATTTTTCAGTGCACACACTTTCACTAATATTTGTATTATTAGAACACACAACGAAAAAGTTGATGAGTTTTGATTAAATTCAAATGAGTTTCCCTCTTGAATGTGAAACTTCGGCTTGGCATCCCATGTTAGATAGATCAAGTTCTTTTTTACATACTTTACAGTATGCCTTGGAATATAGGTCCTTTACCCAACCACCTGATATACTGTGGGTTCAGTTTGACGTCAACCACTTTGTCGTTAAATTAGTTTTTTGTTTGAAGGTCATTTTATAGAATAAATAGACTAAATAGCCTTCGCACTGCATAAAAATCCAAAATCACCTTTGTCAACCTCAAAAAAATAAAAACACTCAAAAAGTTAAATCCCTAAAAAGAAAAGATATTAAACAGATTAAGTCGTAAGTCATACAGTCTAAAACACCTTCATATATCAATCACCTTCAATCGAAAGGATGAACTTGGGAACAACCTCTACGAACAGAATAGGAAGAATAGTGGTATAGTGAACTAAAAATAGAAGAAACAGGATAGAGTAGATTTTTATGGAGATTGTCATTTCCATCGCCATAACTTTCATTCTCTTATCTAAGATACATCTTATTCAGCGATTATATCAGTAATGGACAAAAATATATTCAAGAAATATGTAATTGGTCCAATGGATCATTCTTATATGTTTTTGTGAAAATTTTAAAATTTTTTCGGACTTTTTGGAATTTCCCTGACTTTCAGCATATCTTAAAACGTTTCCCTGACTTTCCCTGACTAATTTTTTTTTTCCTGATTTCCCTGACTCTCCCTGACTTTCCAGAAAGTGGGAACCCTCGTATTATATACTAATATATATACCTATATAATATTTATATATAATATATTTATATATATATAATATATATATATATATATATTATTATATAGTATATATATTATATTATATATATATATAATTATATAACGGTATATATATATTATATATATATATTATACGGTATTATATTTATATATATATATAATCTATTATATATATTAATATAATATATATATATATATTATATATAGTATATATATAAATATATATATATAGTATATATAGTACTAACACAAACTCACATCATTTAACCGTGCTTTAATCCCCTTAATATTAAGGAACGGGGGGACGTACAGGATTCGAACTTGTAAGGCCAGCTATCCCAAACAGCGCCACCAACATGTTCGCAGTCGAGTTTTTTAATAACTCTTGCCCCCAGGTAGATAAATCTCCCAAATGCTACGCGGAGGATTTGAATCCAGCCGTCCTCTCGTAGAGAGTCGGGGTCTCAGCCTCTGTGCCACGGGAGTTTTATATATTATATACTATTATTTTATATATATATATATTATAGTATATATATATATTTATATATATATATATATATTAGATATATAATTAGTGATGGGCCGGATAGTGAATTAGGCGGATATCTGGCTGGAAGTTAAAACTTGGATACCGGATATCCGGCAGTCTGTTATATATATCGTGTAATATATATTATATATATATACATAATTATTTATATTTATAATATATATAATATATATATATATATATATATATATATATTATATTATTATATATTATATATATATATAATTATATAATATACCAGCCAAGAGGACTGCTCGATACAATGTGGTTGCTAGAGATTGGGATTTATTCTTTAATCTACTAATGGTCAAATAATAATATATTAGTGACAAAAACTAGTGATAATATTAATATCAATGTAAATATTAATATCATCAATAATATAATAATATAATAATAATATATAATAATAATAATAATAATAAAATATAATAATAAATAATAATAATAGTATAAATTAATAATAATAATTAAGTAATATGGTATAATATTAATAATAATTAGTAATAATAATATAAAAATTATTAGTTGATAGTACGTCTCCAGGTCTGTAGGAGATGGATTGAATATTGGTGTGTAGTAATTAAATGTTTCGTTAATAATCTGTTAGTGATAGTAGTGATAATGATAGTAATGATACGTGATGTTTTCCATATATGTGATATTTTATATTTGCGATATAGTATGTTGTGTTATGTGTATATGTTTTAGGCTTATGTATATGTATTTATGTATGTTATGTATATATATATTTTTTTTTTAATATATTATTTTATTTATAGTAAAAAGCGCCCCGATAGCTCAGTGTTAGAGCACTCGCCCAACAATGCGAGGGTCCCAGGTTCGCAATTGGTCGGGTGGGAGAATGTGAGCTATTATTCTCTCCGTGGGCTTGGCTTCGTCCTGCTCGGACGTTTAAGTGAGTACAACCTCTCCTTGATTACGGGCTTCTGCCCGTGAGTGAGGCTGTTTGTATCTCTGTAAAAAAAAAATAATAAATAAAAAATAAATAAACATAATATAATTATCATTATTAATATTATATTATTATATATATATTAGTAATATATATATATATATATATACTATATTTTATATGAATATATATAATATATATAATATATATATATTTATATAGTATATATTATATATTTAGTATATATATTAGTATATATTATATACATACAGGGGTACCACGAGTTATGTTAAGGGTGTATCACTGTAGGGATCGTTTCAAGTTGAAAATGTGTAGGAATATAAGTTTGATTATTTAATTCATTAAGTAGGATGGGATATGTTACGTTTGGTGTTGCCGTGCGCACTGCCATAATACGAAAACCTGCGCACAAACATGGCGAATGTTTAAATGTGATGATATATTTTTTTATGGTTTCTGTGAAATGCACATAAATGGAGGTGGGGCTCTTCCTCTCGAACCTTTTTTGATACGGTTGTTCGTTTTCCACGCAATGTAACCCATAATTCGTCAATGTTTATTACCAACCAAGTTTTAAACGCTGAATGTGAAACAGGTTTGAAGAAACAATGTTATTCAGACAGCTTCAAAATATCAACTACATGTAATGTATAACGTTGTTTTAAAGTATCATACAATTTCACATATAATCTTATCCCCAGCATTGCAAAGAGGCGGAAGAACGTCAAGTCGTTTCAACTTGTACATACAGTTATTTACAAATGTGGTTCGAAGACGCTTCCATCCACGGAATTCATGCCTCAGCCCTCTGGCGCCAGGTTTCATTGCATGCCAATGACAACGATGCCGGGTTGAATTCCCCTACATGCGTTGGTTATTAGACGGCGAAGATCATCGGGCGAGGTTACTGGGTCATTAAACCGAGCGTACACGGTATGTTTGAGATTACCTCCACAGAAAGTAGTCCAGTGGTGTTAACGTCGGGTGTAAATGCGCAGGGCCAGGAAATGGACGCAGATCTCCGAATCCATCTTCCGGAAAGGTTCTGTTCGAGGTAGGTCGTTATCATAGCTGCATTATGCGCTGGGCACCACATCATGTTGGTATATAGTTCTTTCGTTGTGTTTTAAAGGTAAATCCTGTTCAGACGAGGTTCAAGCAAGGACAGTGCAGAAATGGAGGTACGCTTTGTCCTGTCAAAATTTCCTCGAAGAAGTAAGGCTCCGATAATTCTACTATTGAGTATACCACCAAATGTTGACTGAATATGAGACCTGGTGATGGCTAGTGAATATTATGTGGGGGTTTGTTTCCGCCCAATGTATGAGTTCCACCTGTTATACATTCCGTTATTGGTAAAGCGAGATTCAACGGTCCATAAGATATTTCCAATAATCCGGTACTCCATTAGAAGGCAATCATGACAGCCAGGAACTCCAGCCGCCTTTTTTGGGGTCCCCCTCCCTAAAAAAAACGGATTGGGCCCCAAAACTATGTACATATGTTATGGCCTATATGGATACATGTTTTATGCAACACGAATCCGTCGTATGGTTTCTTCGATATTCCCAAGACGAACTAGCCTGCCGTAATGAGGACGTTGTTTCATGGGTGTATAGCAGAAAGTCCAGTTCGACGTCGAATGTACGGACAAGACCCCCCTCCGGTATGTGATGAGGGGGTTGAACTATCGACCTGTACCTTGAAACCGTCTGTAAATTCTATGGAATGCCATGTGGCTGGGCGGTCTTCGATGTGGATAACGTTGTCCATATTCTGCAGCAGCTCTGCGAGCTTCTGTTTTGCGTAATGTACACCTCAACATGTCACGTTTTTCGTCTGCGTAATACTGGTCACTGTGGCATGGTTCAAATGTATGGCTCTGACTAAACAAACGACTCTGAAGTTATACGTTTCACTACACTTTATTACGCATAATTGTAGGTTATGACATACTCCATATGATTGCTGTTAGTTGGTTGTACACAATTCCCATGGGCCGTATTTATAGGCTACATATCAATGTATTCTAAAAGGGTATGCATTAGGTATTTTTATTTAATTCCTTTGTTAGCTGTAATTGATATTTTTATATAAACTAGTGGATATACCTATTGAAGTTTAACCTATTTTTTCTATTTGACACGTTTCGGCTTTGTAGGCACTGATGTCCTACGGACGGACGTCCTAGTTGTTTAGGGTACATTCGCGTGGAACTAACAACGCGTATCAAATAATGTCGAGAGGAAGAGCCACCTCATTTTTATCTTATATCAAGAAGCCATAAAAATATATCATCACATTCGACATTCGCATGTTTGTGCGTGGTTTCCGTATTGGCGCGTGCTCAAACCAACGTAACATATTCCATCCTCCTTAATGAATTAAATAAACGAACTTATTCTTACCACTTTTCATACTTAAACATCCCGTACGTGATACACCGCTGTAACATAACGCGTGGACAACCATATATATATATATATATATATAATATATATATATATATATATATATATATATAATTTATTATATATATATATATATATATATATATTTATATATATATATATATATTATTATTATATTATATATATATATATAATATATATATACTATAATATATATGGTCAAGTGTCTAAAGCTAACATCATGTAACTCGAGAACGGCAGCACCTAAGTAAAACAAATTATATATTTTAGTATCAGCGGAAATTTTTAAGGAGGGTTTTTAATTTTTTTTTTTTTTTTTTTTTTTTTTTTTTTTTTTTTTTTTTTTTTTTTTTTTTTGATTCTCTTTAATAGGAAATATAAAAAAAAAAATTCCCTTATTTAAGGGGCTTCGAGCCGACGGGGGAAGAGGGGGGGACGAAGTCCCCTTGTCGTCCACCGGGAGGCCGAGAAACCCCGACTCTGCCATCTTTGCGGTTTTACCCTATAGGGGTATTCCTTTAGTTTAAAATAATAACAAAGTGTAAAGGGAAAGTAAATTATTCTTTTTTTTTTTAACCAAAGGAATACCTCAGGGTAAACCGCAAAGATGGGGGCAGGAGTGGGGTATTCTCGGCTCCCCGGTGGACGACAGGAGTGTCCCCCATGGCCTCATAGCCCTCCTAAATTGGGGGAAACATTTTTTTAAAAATATTTCCGACGAATAAAATGTCAAAAGAAAAAAAAAAAAAAAAAAAAAAAATTAAAAAACCCCTTCTTTGATATTTTACCCGCTGATTCACAAATATATAATCTTGTTTTTTAGGCGTGTCAGGTGTGCGTTCTCGAGTTACATGATGTCAGCTTTAGACACTCTGATATATTATATATATAAGTATATATATATAGTTATATATATATTATATATATAGTATTATATATTATAGTTATATATATATAATATTATATATATATGTTATGATATAGTATATATATATATATATATATATATTATATATAATATTATATATATTATATATATATATACATATTTATATATAGTATTTTAATATCAACAAGTTATATTATATATATATATTTATATATATATATAATATATATATATATTATAATATCTATATTTTTAACTCAATATATATATTAATATATATAATTATATATTATATATTATAATATATATATATTATATATATATGGGTGGCCGTCCGCAATTTAAGTTCCGCATTCCTCCGAATTGCGGAATACAAAATAAATTGGCGGAATTTGCCGATTGCGATAATTTGAAAAATGTTTTGGAATTGCAGTTTAGCGGAATGGCTATATCATTCCGCAATTTAATTCGCACAAGACACTCCGCATTAGTCAGGCTACCAAAAAATAATTGTGGATTTTAGTGGATAAATGCCCCAAAAATTTATAGTCACAGCATTTTTACACGTTTTGGCCATTTTGTACCTCTGGCAGCAGTACATCTATCCGAGAAATTCGGTATTTTTTTGCATTCGGTATTTATTAAAGTTTTTTGTAAATAAGTAATAATTAACACAAAATTGGAAAGCTAAATGCCATGAAGATAAAGTTTGAAGATCAACAATTTTTATTCTTTCTTTTAACAAATTCTTCTTAAGCTTAGGTTTATATATGAAAATAATTATGAACGTGTCGCCACCAATATCAGATAAAATGTATTGTTACAGTAAAAAACATAATATGAATTAAAATAGTTAATATATACATTGGTGACCCACACAATCGAAAGTCCTAAACAAGTATATAAATATATATATTTATATATATATATATATAATAATATATAATATTATAATGTAATTTTAAAAAGTAAATTATATTATATATATTATATATATATATATATATATATAGTTATATATATATATATTATAATAAATTTTTCAAATTATTTAAAATGTTTCCCCCAATCAAGGAAGAACCTACTTAGGGGAAGTAATACATCGCATGTTATCCGGCCGTGTTTAGATAACAATGAATATCCGGCGGCATACCGATAGTCAAAAAACTTGCGGATAGGCCGGATACCGATAGTTGCCGGATATTCCGGCGCAATCCCTATATTATATATATATATATATATATATATATATATATATATATATATATTATATATATATATATAACTATATTATTATACTATTTATTATATATATTAGTATTATATATAATTATATTATATATAGTATTATTATATGAAACGATACGTACTTGAAAGGTAATATGTATCATATTAACGCCTTACTTTTTCTTAAGCTCCATTTTTTAGAGTTGTTTCTGATTTTAACGATTCCATTTGTCATGAAGTCTTGTTCATTCATTGTCCAAGAAATCGAGCGATCTTAATTTCCCCATAAAAAACAAAATAAACAAGGAAATGCAATAAAAAAATAGAAAAGTCTTAAATTCAAATTCACGGAGAGACGAATAAAAAATGTAAAATGAAATATTATTATAGTATAAATAATGGTTATGAGAAATGTCTTGATTAATCTTTATTATTTAGAATTTAGAAAAGTGGAACGTTATTATCATCAGCCACTTTTGAGATAGAAGAACAGAAATCAATAGGGTCAAAGTTCTTAAAGAATTCTTCGGGTAATTCAACCATTTTGTTTTGTTTATGTAATTTTCCTTTTTAGAAGTAGTAAATTTGATGATTTGGGTTCTTCCTTTCCTTTTCTGAAAATTACTATTCCTTCTGCATTCAAGATATAGAGTTTTGATTAAATTTTTAATTCATAGTTAAAAAAACTTAAGTATTAAGTTCTACTTAGGCTAATTTGATTTTTTTTTTTTTTTTTTTTTTTTTTTTTACGGTTATCACCACCGCTCACGGGCAATGCCCTATTCAAAGTTCAAATAATATATAACATTAATGAATAACTTAGTTTTGATTAATATTTTGAAGGGAATTTATTAACACAATTATTATTTCAAAGCTCAAATAAACAGTTTTAAATTGTAATCACAATTTTAGCTAAAATGTCCAATGTTTTAAAAAATAAATATTTTTTTACTAACAAGTATGGTATGTTTTATTTAAAAAATTCTTTAAATCAGTTTGCACTGGAATAAATTAGTACACATAACTCTCCCTTTTGAGTCAGTTAAAGTAGTGGTAGTAGGACTGGCAAATTTTAATCATATTTTATACTATAATCGCTTCTGGAAGAGATTTTTTTCCATTGATGACACATTTAAAAAGTTCATAATAACTTTAATTTCTACTTACCTTCCTAAATTTTTTCAACTGTTCTAAAATCTTCCTCTTCTCAGCCTGTCGGTCTAATTGTTTTTGAATTTGAATTTTTTTACCAAATTTCTTCAATTCTCTAAGCTTTCTTGCTTTTTCACTAAACTTTATTCTATTCTCCTTTGCCCTTTCTGAGAACTAAAAGATAAATATATATATATATATATATATATATATATATAATATATATATATATTATATTAGTTATATATATATATATATGATATATATATATAGTATATATATAATATATATATATATAATATCTAAGGATATTACTGACTGCTCTTCACTACCTTCGACAGATTCTCAGAGATCTTTAAGATTGTCTGCCATCTAAATAATAATTTAACTATTCAAGAGAGTCTCCGCATAGAGTGGGCCACGAAAGACAACCCGCCCTCCTGCTTAAGCCACCAATACCCCCTCTTATATGCAGTCTGTTTATTGTCGATTCTTTTTTCACCTATAGTGACCTCATTAGCTATCTCATAGGTATATATATATATATATATAGTATATAATATGTAATATATTATATTATATATTAATATTTATATATATTATAGTATATATATATTATATATATATATATATATATATATTATAGTATTTATAATATATATGATATTATATATAATATATATACTATATAATTGCGTGGAAAATAAAATACAGAAAAGAAAAGTAGTAGAAAATATGACACAAATCGAAAAGAAAGCCCAGCCTTAACCTACCCTCTATACCTATTAGTGAGAACTCGTCGCCGCAGAAAAATCCACCTAGAGCTTCACGGGACCACGACGGAACCTCACTATGGCATATCGTCAGTGTAGGGCTCAGCTCACTCCTGGCCCCTAGGTGGGCCACAAACCAAACCCCAACAAACCCTTCCTTCACTCTATTATACACCTTTATTCTCGCCTTCTGCAAAACTCCACACCTCTCGTCCTTCAATATTCATTCACTGACTCAGATCCAACTTTTTCTTAGTTCCAGCCGGTTGATTCCCAACACACTCACCCTATACATCCGCTTAAAATACCATACTGTCATTCATCCTTTCTTTCTAAATGACCAAACCATCTCAATGTACTTTCATCTTTTTTCTCTCATTTACCCTTTCTTCACACATATATTAACTCTCTGAATACGTTCATTTTCCCCATTTATCACATTCTTTTCAAACCTAACACTGCCCTAAGATTGGTCCATCTGAACATTGTTGAACTTTTAGTCTATATCCTCTTATTCCAGACCAGATAGTCCTCACTACTATATACATAAGTAACACATACCTCATATTATATTATATATAATATATATATATATTATATATATATTATATATATATATATTATATATATTATATTATAATATATATAGTATATATATATATATATATGTTATATATATGATAAATATTATATATAAATATATATATAAAAGTAATTACCTTGTGAATTTGTTTTTCAGTTTTGGCCGCTTCAGCAAAGTAATCAGCAGGACGCTTTGTAGGAATTCCTAATTTCTTAAGGGCAGGTATTCCTTTTAGAACAGCGGTTTGGCCTAATCTGTAGAAAAGCATTTCTCTTGCAAAATCATTGTATATAATTTCATTATCATTTTTTGATTTGCACTCTGCAAGCTGAAAATAAAATTATATTTTTAATAAACAAATTTTAAATAGCTACATATTATCTATCTTATTTTAATAATAAAAATATTACCTAGTCATGAAATATACTTTAAACATTTATGGAGCAAAAATCAAATTTTAAAATTTTACAAATTCCCAACATTAATTATATTATTAATGATCCCTATATGTGACTAAATATATAAAATCTTGTTGAAAGAATTTCTGAATGAAATACAAATAAACCAGGGATGGGGAGTCGAATAAAAATAAATCGACTCCCGACTCCCGACTCCCAGAGTCTATTTTAAAAACAACTGACTCCCGACTCCCAGAGTCGATTTTAAAAACAACCGACTTCGACTCCCGACTCCCAATGGAAAATTTCATACACACACTCAAATATATATATATATATATATATATATATATATATATATATATATATATAGGGATGTACCGATACCAGAAAAGAGGCCGATACCGATACCGATACTCTATTTTTTTAGGTGCCGATACCGATACTTTAATTAATATAATAAATACACAGTAATAAGATAGAACATTTGTGCACTGCTAGGCAACTCAAGATTGCATTCACTGAACAAACAATACTTAGTCATTTATATTTCATATTTGGTTGTGCCCAAGTATATTTATTTTATAAATTAAAATAGTACCTTTAAGGAATAATATAATATTAATAACTTTTTTATGTTTGTATTTATTTAAAAAATATTCCATTTCCATTTTCAAGTAAGTATTAACAAAGTTTAGCTACTAGCTTTTATGTTTTAACATGATTACAATTTAAAAGAAGATTCTTTAACTAGCTACAATATAAAGAATAAAAATAATGAAAGAAGAGACCTCAATTAATCAGCCGAAAAGTTAAAATAAAAAACGCTATTACTCAAACATGACATAATAAAATACTCCTTTAAGATAGATATCATTCAATACTCAAATTCAAAAATTCACAAATTGTGATGCAAAAACATTAAGCTTTCACTAGTATCTGGCGAGAGACTGTTCCTTTTTGGGGTGTTTACATTCCTACCTACACTATAAATACGCTCTCTCGACTGATGATGAAGGAGGTGCTGATAATTATTTGCCTGCAAGCACTGGCAAGAAAACCTTGGCCCATTTTCATGCCACCGCATGAAAGGATTCTCTTTTGTAGGCAGCATCTCATGTTTTCGTAGAGCCTCATCTCCTCTTTCACAGACTGCAAATTTGAATTATCTTTGCTCCTTGATGACTGTCTCTTCAGTTTTTACGATGAGGTTCCCTGGTGTGATTCCTTTGAAGGTGAATGAGATGTCAATGCAATTTCGGCCATGAACTTATTATCAAAGTCTAACATATCCAAATCCTCATCTTCAGTAGGTTTATTTGCTGAAAAGCCACCATCGTCACTATCAGTGCGCCAGGTTGATAAGGCGGCTTCCACTTTTGTGAATCTTTTTTTTTTTTTTTTTGTCAAGCGAGCAAGCTCCTCGGTTATGCTATTTTTAATGCATTCTAGAGTGGTTCACCGTCGGAGGTACCATTCTTGTGGGGTTTCAGCTAGCTTAAGGAATTCCTTATTAGAACCATTTATTTATTTTTTTTTTACAGTTGTCACCGCCGCTCACGGGCAGAACCCTATTCAAGGAGTGGGTGTTGAACGCCTCAAAAATCCATATAACGCAGATGAGCACAGACGCAGGCTTTAAAGTGAGGGAAATTAAATTGAGTAGGAAACACAGATGATGGAAGAGAATTCCACATAACAGAGGTGGCAGGAAAGAAAGAAGCACCGCAGCGATCCATTTTTGAGTTACTAACATCAACACCCAAAGCACATGTCCGACACACCACCCCTTGTGCTACGAGGGCGTCGTAAAGGTGGTGGTACGCGAGTATAGTTGCCTCTACAGTACCTATAGAAAAGGGATAAAGCACCAACATCGCGCCGCAAATATAAAGGGTCAAGTGAACTAGAAAGTACAGTACAGTTTATAAGTCTTTTGGCCTTTGACTTGACCCTATCCAAAAGCTGGATGAAACCAGAGCCCCCGCCCCCCACAGATATGAGAGCAGTACTCCATACAAGGGGCGGATGAAGGACCCTTTCCAACATAGCTGGAGTAACTGAAAGGAAGAGGAAAAAAGTCTCGCACTCTAAACAGAACTCCCAGTTTCTTTGAGGCCGCCCTAGCAACCACTGTGATTTGAGGTTTTCAAAACATTTTTTTGTTTATGTTAAGGCCAAGGATGTTTATATTGTCAACAGGAGGGCAGAACCATCGAAAGAGATAGAAAAGTTAAATGTCTTAGAGAGATTTGTAGAAGTTGGGTTTTTAAAGAATTAAATTTTCACAAGCTTGAGACGACCTAACCCTGAAATTCTATCCAGATCAGCGAGAGAATAGAATCAGGAAGATTAAGACGAGGAGGCAATTCTAGAGAAGTAAAAGAGGGGCAGAATTGATATGAGGTTGAAGAATGAAGGGTCAAGTCATCGACATATGAGTGGATAGAGTTAGATGTGCCGGAGTGAGAAGATCATTGATGAAAAGCAGGAATAAAGTAGAAGATAAAAAGAACCCTCAGGAACACCACTATTGACAGAAAAAGAAGAAGTCGCCCCATCAACAACAGCCAACATTTAGCGATTTGAAAGAAAGCTAGACATAAGTAAGCAAAGAGAAGAAGGAAACCCAAGGAGGGGGAGCTTTGGAGAGCAGTGGCGCGTGCCATACTCGGTCAAATGCTTTGGATATGTCAAGCGCCACCACACAAGTCTCCCCGTAGTTCCTAAGGGCGGAAAACCATAAATCTGTTAAATAGGAAAGTATATCGCCAGTAAGATCTCGAGCAACGAAAGCCGTACTGGTAATCAAAAAGAAAGGAAAGAGATTCCAGATGATCTAAAAAGTGAGAGTGTTGAAAGGGTTTCAAAGATCTTAGAAAGAATACAAATGAGTGAGAGCTATGGGGCGATAGTTAGAAGGATCGGAGCATCATTTTTTCAGAATAGGTTGGACATATGCGCTTCCAACACTGAGGGAAAGTGAAGTATTGAGGCATAGAGAATATAGTTGAGCGAAGGGCCGAAGTCAGCAAGGAAGCACACTTCCTCAAAACTCGGAGAGGAATGCTATCCGGGACACCCGCTTTCCTAACGTTCATAGATTTCAGGGGCTCACACGATCAAATGAAATGACAGGCCAAAGGCATAGGACACCTGAGAGGAGAAGGAGGAGGAAGAGGAATACCAGAATCGTCTAGGGTTTCGAGTTAGAGGAAAATAGGAGGCCAAGAGATGATTGGCCTTTTCAGTTGGGTATTAACTTAGAGCATCAGAGCGAATAAAAGGAGGAAAGGATGATTTACAGAAGTTGTTAAGAATGTTTTTGGCAAGAGGCCAGAGATATTTGTCAGAGAGAACCAAGGAGGTCAGCGCATTTTCGTTTAATGAAAGTCCGCTTTGCCGTCGAAGAGTATCCCTGCAGCGATTTCTAGCTAAATGAAAATTGGCAAGAGTGATGAGGCAGGAATTTTCTACCCGATAAGCATTGTCTCTAGCCTGAATGGCCCGAGAAAAAGTTGAATTTACCTTGGATTTTGAGGCCATTAACAAGTAGTCAG
>JABUQX010071157.1:5000-45000 GCA_015478945.1 Trachelipus rathkii
ATGATTTGGTTTTGTGTGGCGAATCTAAAGAGAGTTTGAGAGGATTGGTAGATGCGAATGATCTGGCTTTGAGTGGCGAATCTGAAGAGAGTTTGAGAGAATTGGTAGATAGATTTGCATGGGTGTGTAAAAGGAGGGGTTTGAAATAAAACGTAGATAAGAGTAAAGGTTATGGCTGTGAGTGAGACAGTCTTCGGTGTCAGTTATGTTTAGATGGTGTAAGCACCTGGAACAAGTGTCTGAGTTAAAATATTTTAGGATATATGCTGGATGAAAAGGAACGGACTGATCAGAGTGTAATAGAAAGTGTGAATGGCGGCAAGGTAGATGGTACAAATTTAAATCCTTGGTAAAGGGACTAAGTCTTGAGTGAGCTAGGGTCTTACATGAGTGGGTATGTGTTACCTGTGTTAATGTTAGTAGTGAGACTTTGGTCTGGAACAAAGGTATAATCTAAAGTACAATGTGTTCAGAGGACATCTTAGAAGGAGTTGTTATTTGTGAGAAGAAATTGATAAAATGAGGAATGAACGTATTATAGAGTTGTGTGGTGTGAAGAAAGGGGTAAATGAAGAATAAATGAAGTATGTTGAGATAGTTTAATATGTGGAAAGGATGGATGAGAGTCAGTTGTTAAGAGGATGTATAGTGGTGAGTGTGCAGGAATCGACCTGCTGGGAGACGCGGATGTATAGAGGTGAGTCAGTAAAGGAATGCCTGGAGGAGAGAAATGAGAGTTTGGCAGAGGGCAAGAAGAAAAATAAAGGTGCATAATAGGATGAATGGCGAGATTTTTGTGAGGGGGTATGGTTGTGGGCCCCCTGGCCAAGGATGAACCCCAACAACTGACGAGTAATTGTCATAGTGAGGGTCGTCGCAAGTCGCGTGAAGCTCTAGGGTGGATTTTCTTGACCTGCGACGAGTTCTCACTAATAGTAATGAGGGGCGGTTAAGGCTGCATGGGGCTTTCTTTCGCTTGTGTCATATTTCTTTTTACTACTTTTCTGTTTCGTGCGTGTCACGCACCTTACGCCCAAGTCTTTGGGAAGAGAAGGTAAAATAATAAAATAATAATAATAATAATAATAATAATAATAATGAATGATAATAATAAATATAATAATAATAATACTAATAATAATAATAATAATAATAGTAATAATGAATATAATAATAATATATATATATACAAAAAAATATAATATATATATATATATATATAATATCATATTATATATATATATATAATATATATATATATATATATATATATATATATATAATATATATATACTATATATATACTATAATATAATTATATATATATATATATATATATATATCTAATATATATATTAATATAATATATATAGTATATATAGTATAATATATATATATATATATATATATATATAATATGAACGCCAGCGTGGCGCAGGAGGTTGAGTCCACCGACTCTCATACGAGAGGACGCCTGGTTCAGTCCTCCGGTAAGCAGTTTTGGGTTTTATCTACCATGGGGCAAGAATTAAAAACTCTGAATGCGACACGTTGGTGGCGCTGGTTTGGGAATGCCGGCCTAAAGTTCGATTTTCTGTGGTCCCCCGTGTTACCCCCTGAATAGGGGATAACACGTTAATAGGTAGTTTTTTTTATATATATTAATATAGTTATTATAGTATATATATTATATATATATATATATATAATTTATATTATATATTATATATATATATATATCATAATATATATTATATATATATATATATATATAGTTATATATATATATATAATATATATATTAACAGGGTTTCCAACAAAGAAAGGAATCTTCCAAAGAAAGTCAATGTTCTCATAATCTTTGGGAAGCGAAAGAGAAACATGATGGTTAGCTTTATATAAATAGTAATACGAAGATTGGGGAGGACGTTCTCATTTCCATACAAAAAAAAACCCAGGCTTATTATTACGAAATTGTTTGGTTAAAGTTACAATTTTTTATTTTACGGGTAATACAAATTAAAGTGTTCTCCTTTGTTAATATTAAATTAATATGTTGTTAAACTTAGGCTAGTGATCAAGGCTGTGATTCTGGAATTTTGTTGGAAAGATCTTTCGGAACTGTTTGTCTGAATCAGATTTGAAGTCAGGAACCTGGAGAGGCGTAAACAATTTTTTAAATATTCGTCTTCGTCATTTTAAAATACCAGCATCTCCACATTTTAAAATTTCTCGGCTCCGATCACATCGCAATTTTAAAATTTCCCGGCTCCGGCCCGCTTTATTTTATTGATTTTTTTTTTTTATTATTTATTTTATTCAGCTTTACAGCCCCGTTTGAATGTCGAATACTCGCAATCTTATTTTTAATAATTCCCATTAACTAAGATTAGAATCTGGTTGAAAAAGAAATCAGAGAACCAGAATCAGTCTTGTTTGAAATTTGAATGCTCACAATCAGTTGGAGTCAGAATTGTAAAATTTAAATTAACTGGAGTCAGAATTGAAACCAGGGTCGGGCTACCTTATAATCATTTCCACAGTTCTGGTGATGACACTCAAAGTAGTTTACATCGGCTTGGGACGTTATTACAATATTAAAGCCATTCAAGACATGAACCCTCTGAACACCAAAATATAAGTTTTCAGTCGCTATAAACAGACATTTCCCACTGTTTGTCATTAGCCTAAAAATCAATTACCATCCCATTTAATTCCAAACAATTGATAGATATAATAGAGGATTTTTATAACCCACATAAAAGAAAACCTAAAAAAATGACATTATATAAGGGCCACTTCTATTTCTGATGTGAATTAAAAAAAAATCTTGGGTTCCTAGATCTGAGGGCAGGGTGGGCAAACACGCACCAGAAATCTGAATCATGAATGATCATTCTTAGAGTATAAATGACAACGGGACCCCACTCCAGCTACCAGTCCATTTAGTTACTTCTTGCGACACGCAGAACTTACGTTATGGAAATTCTTCTTCCCAACAAGGAAATAAAACTTACTAAAATGTTCACCTGCGAATTGTCAGAACCAGAAACATTGGAAAAAAAAAAGCAAACTGTTACAGTAACCCTCAAGGAAGCGTGTCCTGTATAATTACACAAACGAATTCAATTTTTATTTAAGCCATTAAAAAATTAATTTTCCATCCTTTTTCTTTCCTAAATTTTTATATCTGACGAAAATAGCTTATTGTTGGTGTCTAACCTTTTAGGCTTCAGAATACTTAAAAAATGTTAAAAAAGTTAAATTTAAAATTTTTGCGCCCATATTTTCTTTACTACTGATTATTGGTTTAATCAATTTACCATATTCGATTTTATCAAGAGTCCAATAGGAGCACGCCATATATCTTTGCCTGACACCTTTTTAGTTTGAAGAAAAAAATCGAGATAGCTAATACTAAAAAATATTAAGAATACGGATGAAATTTTTTAATTCGTGAACAATTGCCATTCCCCCCCCTCAAAAAGGAAATTTCCAGGCCTATTGCCTTAACTGATAAATCAAATCATTAGTTTTTATAATTAATGTCATCACAAATATTTTAATAAATTCACAGAAATTTTCCTCAACCTTTCTACATAATCTAGAAGGCTTATAAATTCAAGTTCCAAATGGGGTCAGCAGCTAAAATCGGAGTCAGTCATGAGTTAATTAATGACTTTCTATATTCTTCCGACGCCACGAAAACTCCAATCGATTAGAATTCAATAGATCATAGAGTAGTATATTGGACTATATGAGCACAATCTGACCACACTCGTTGACCTATTCAATTGGTTTTTGCGGTGTGTGAAATTAGGCGCATTTTAACTTTTTTAGGGGTTTGTATAGAAGGGCCTATATATCAAATCCGGTTTCAAACCCAGTGATTCCAGTAAAGAAGGTTAGAGAAAATAATTTTTTTGTTAAAATTTTATTTATTAAGCCCAAGAAAAAGAGAGAGGTTAATAGAGAACTTAAAAATAAAATAAATTTAACACCTACCAAAGAACATACTGGAATCTCCAAAACTTTGTAGGCATTTTTAATAATAAAAAATAATGATAATTATAATAATAATAATACAAAAAAATATTTCTTTATGCTAAATAATGTGTAGGCCTAAATGATTTAATTAAGTACTGTTTCAAAGCACGCTGGTGAAGAAGATCTATATTGCTTAACAAGACTTTTTCTCTTACCACATGGTAGCCTAATTGTTTTAATAATATTTTTTATTTAATCTATTCTCATAAATTAAAGTAATACAAGTAAGTACTGAGTAGCTTCAGCAATAATTAATAAAAAATCTTTTAAATGAAAGGCTTTATTTTATTATCGCTTTCAACGTACTTTTTTATGAAAGTAAATTACTCTTTTTCAGTTATTTCTTTGTTTTTTTTTTTTTGGTTTTTTTCAGAGTTCTCAGAGTTCATACTAATCTTTCTGAATCTGATGTATAGAGGCCCTATCATAAGGAAAAAAAAATAAAATTATTTTAAAATTATATTTAGCTTTTAAAAAAAATAAAAAACATTAACAAAAAGCATAACTTTTTTTTTTTTTTTTTTTTTTAAGAAAAGTACTATTTTCTCATTTAATACTCCATCAGAACGATGATGATGAAAAGAGTTGAGGTGTCTCTTGCCAGCTCTTCATATTATTATAATAGAGCTGTAGATGATATTTAATTTAAGATTTGTATTAGATTTTTTTTTCACTGCAAATAATATTTTTAAAAAAAATCAAAACTTTTAAATAAATCGGAATAATCCAATTTTATTTTTCATTTCTCGCTACAGTTAAAATGGTGAGTGTGAATCTTCCCATTTTTCTTTAGGAGATTAAATAATCGTTGATCCTTTTTCCAGATAGCAATTTATTCCCTTCAGCTATGACCTTTCGTCGATATCTGCCACTTACGTACGAACTCATCGACAGACATAAAAACCGCACCTAAAGTAAAAGAGAACATGATTACTTTCAGGCTCCCGATTCAAATATTCGATTTACTGGTAAATACTAGTAATAAATAGTGAATACTGGTATATAGAAGTTCATTATTTTCTTTACTTGCAAATTTTATAAATAAAGATTGCAAAAAAAAAAGTAATTGAAGTTTAGAAATGTTAAACAACATCCAGAGGGTAAATATCAAAGATTTAAAATTGCCGGGGATTTACGGCATGCTGGGGGAGTCGACGTAGGTCGGTCTCCGATCCCCCCAGGTTCCTTGTTATTCCTCCTAATATTCTACGAGTTTTAAGAAAACATGAGCTTAAAATCCAGTAGCGGCAATAAAAGTGATATTTGGATAATGCATGAAAATAAAATCGGGATAAAAAATGAGCACAATCCCAGAGCTGAAGGCACTCACTTATTGACTTCCTAATAAAAAAAGTTCAAGTTACTGTAGTGTAATTTATAGTCAAAATAAAATTAATAATTGAGTATGATCTAAGTTGAAGGCACTCTCATTTTCTAATGCAAAATTTCAAAGTTGAGGAGTTCGTATTAAAATTACTGTAGAATTTACATATAATTGTTAGTAAGACAAATAACTAGAAACAATCATGCAATTTAGGAGACATATCTGATACAAATAAAATTTAATAAACTTTTACCTGCAGCTTCTGCCAAAGTCTGTAATGAAAACGATTTCTTGTTAGCCATTTTGGTTGTAGATTCGGCCGTCAGAAGAGTAACCGTTGAAGTTTTGGCTCCTGTTTTGCTCATCTGGGCTCCCAGGTAATAGCAACATTCAGCTAAGTGAAACCATTCCCTGCGAATGAAGAAGTAATCCAAGTATAGATAAAAATTTCAATCGACCTATTAAATATTTTTAGCTTTAAAATCTTTTTTTTCATTTACCAACCCATTAGAAGACAGAAAAACTGTTTTGAACGGAGCAACAAATATTCCTGAGATTATTTTAAAAAGCTTTCTATATAATCTTATGCACAAAACTAACCATTCATTATAATCATATTAAATACGAGGTGGAAGTTAAAGAAGGGAGAGGATTTGATCATTCTCTTCAGTTAATTAGGACATTTTTAGATAATGTATAATAATGTTATTTAATTTTATTTTCAGAGAGATAAAGAGTAAATATATACGGCAGTAGTTTTCTTTAGTAAACCCACTGGGTTGTTGGATTTTATCTTGAATGAATAACTCATTAGTAAGCTGCTGCTTAGTTAGTCAATGAAGTGTTGTCAAAAAAAATAACTATTAAGATGTCATCCATCAAAGAGGAACAACCTTATCATTATAAAACATGCATCGTTTTAAATCTAACTAGACAGGGCTTGACTATTCCTAATAACCTGCGCCTTTAATCTGTTTCATAATTTGTCATCGACAATTCATTCATACAGCACAATCGTAAATTGGAATTACTGGGCCTATCAGTAGCAAGATTAGTAATCTGTAGTCATCATAAACTAGAATAGGCCTATCAGTAGCAAGATTAGATATCTGTAGTAATCATAAACTAGAATAGGCCTTTAAGTAGCAAGATTAGGTCGATTCATTAGAGATGAAGTCAAGTACGGTATTGGTAAAATACAGAAACCAAATAATTTGGTATCAACTAGGTAATGGCCAAGCTGAGTTGTTCAGAAGTAAAATATTGCTTCAACCCTATAAAATATCATAAAAAAAATAAATTAATTATGTAATTACCAAGCTTCCTTGTCCTTCCGTTTAGGATATTTTATTAAAGGAAGATGAGACTTTTCATGTGGGCGTTGGGCACGCATAAACCGTGAACCATAACGCAGTTTGGCCTCAAGCCAACGAATGGCATCTCGGGCTCCCAAACTATCTCGTTTCTGCTGATCCAGAGAATCAATAACTGAAAAAAAAAAAACAAATGTTACGTTATTGAGCTTAAGCTAATGACATTTATTTCGCACAGTTGAAAATTGCCAAATATATAAACTTTCAAAAAGAAATTAAGTAGATAATTGGAGAGAGAGAAAAAAAAAGTTTCTTCGAGTCAGTAAATAACTAACCAACTTGGGGTATTATAACCATGTGTGAAGGCGTTGATAAAATTTGCTTTACAGCCGACAAATGATGAATTAGAACTGAAGCATCGGGAACCAAATAAAGTCCTCCTAACTTCATTCTTCTACTGGTCTTCTCCTCCAAATTTCGAACTTCGTGCTGCAGCCACTGAGCTGTCAAAGACTGCATACTTGATGACACTTTGCTACTAAAATTGTTGGATAATTGCATCTGAACTTGTTTAGTATTATCTTCCATAGATTCTGCCGGTTTCTGTGAGTTAAAGGGTTTGGTAGCATCACTGTTGCTTTCTCCATTATTGTGATTGTGCAGTTGGGAGGGTTTGATTGGTGTAGATCTTCCCCCTGAAGCTTCACCCTACAGAAAAGTTAAATATCATTATTGATTATATATAAAATCTTATAAAAAATAATGAACATGCCTTTAAAAAAATAATGAACACGTCAATATTTATTAATTTAAAAAGAAAAAGAAAATTTACCTCCATTTTGATATTTTCAACATCTTTCACCATCTCTTCAGACACTATGAATTTCCCCTCCTTCACCTTCAGAGGCGTGTCTTCTCGTCCACATAATTCTTCCATAATGCAATTCATACGATACACTCTTAAAAGATTCTTTCAAAAAAAAAATCAAAATTAAAAAAGGTTAATTTTTTTAATATATTTCCTAATCAATCCACTAAATGAAGAAATGTAACCAATTCAAAGAGGGAAGAGTAAACCTTCCAAGATTAGCTGCAACAGGGTCTTCCCTCTGTTGAATCAAAAAAATCCTGACACAAGGGATTATTATACTGGTCTTTGATAAAAAGTAATGGAAAAGTAAAGAGGTTTAATGATTTACATCTATTATTTATTATTCTTCTAGCCCTCACATTTTATTTATTTCAGTAGTCCTTAATTTTCTACATCAAATTTCTGTTTTGGCTCTCTCAAAAACACTCCAGTATAAAGCTAAATAAGAATGCTAGGTGACGTTAAAAAAAACTTTTCCGTTATATCAATCTTTTTATAACATATAACACATAACCTATATTAAAATTATTTGGTATAAAAAAGGCACTAGTAATCATTCTTTCCTATTGGAGAAGGAACTGCTTCTAACTCCTTTGCCGATTGAAGGTGAGGTGCGCGGCATATACCGGAAACATTAAAGTGGTAGAAGAACATGACGCAAGTCGGAAAGCCCCCTCCCCCTTACCGTCCCCTCCATACCCTTTAAGTGAGAAGTCGTCGCAGTCAGAAAAATTCACCCTAGGGCATCACGAGACTGCGACAGACCCTCACTGTGGTATCTCATCAATCTCTCAAGTTTTTAATTTTAATAATCTATGTATATGCACATGTATCAGTCAAGTACCTATAGAAAGTTCATCCATGGTGATGATGTGTGTGTGTTTAAACCTACGTGAAAGGAATATTTGTAAAAGTTCTGCAACTTTGTAAGCTATTTAAGTTATGTAATGCCAAGTGAATATTTCAATAGTAATCACTTACTGCTTAACAAATTAATTATATTAAGCTACTAAATAGTTATATATACCCTACATATATCGAAACAATAATTGTGTAAAGGAATAGAAAAATATATAATGAAAAAAGTCACATGCACACGCTCTTGTGAAAAAAATGTCAAATTCATATACTATTATACATTAAATTAATGAAAATAATAAATATCTATGAAAATAATAAATGTCTAATAGTAGAAAAAATAAATATCTTAACTTACTACTTCTGACGGTTTAAGATTATGCAATTGATTGGAGCTTTGAAATATGGAGGGCATCACTAAATGAAGCATCATACTCTCTGGAAGGTGTCTAGGACGACTATAGGCTAAAAAATGGCGCTGTAAGGTTTTGATGGTGTGATTGAGTTGATATAATAATCGAAGGGTTCCTTGTGGAGGTTCTTGATATATATATACATATCATATATACCCGATATTGCGACTTGTCCTGCCCATGATTCGTCAGGTCATCAGTTTGTTATTCAAGTCAGTTTCACTCCCTCTCTTCGCTTGGGTTTCGTGGCATTGTCCCCGTTGCTCTGCGGTGGTCGAGGAAGGCGTTTCGATTTCTCATCTCCCCTGCCTGGCGGCGTTTCGGGTCACCTTGGTGGGGGGCCACGCCAGGCACAAATAGAGAGTACGAGAAACAGCAAACACAACACCCAACCAGGTAAAATCCACCATTTTGTTTTTTCGTGATCACAAAATAATGCACAATATGTGGTATGACACTTAACTATCTCTACTGTATGCGTGCTAAAGCAGTGTCAACTAGTGTTGGAATTATAAATGTTGTCTGCGCGTGACCCTCGATACTACTATGATATAATATATATATAGATATATATTATCTAGGTAGATTTAGTGTAGAATTTTTACTAAATTGCGAAATAAGTTAATCCATGAATATATCGTATATGACATATACACTAGAAAATGATAGGTCGTCTCTATGTTACTACATATTCAGACTATCTTTTTTTATACTAATAGCGTTAGCTAATTGAAGAGTGTTAATGAACGAAAAATCTTATAAAATTTTTTCGTTTTTCCAACTTACTTTAGTAGTCTATATTTATAGATACATAAAGTAGATATACATATAGTATATATAGTATTATAGTATATATATATATATATTACACTCACTCACAGTTTTAGTTACAGTATATATAAACATACACCACGAATTTTGACATGTATGGAATTTGGTTGTGTACAAGCAAATATTAATAGTTTACTCACTAAGTATGTAATATTATACTTTGAGTAGTAATATAAAACCAGCACGATATGAGGTATACAATAATATAATCTTAAATTACCATTTAATTTTTTAAAAATTAGCTTTGGGGATTGGGGGCTTTCTCAGGCTTTCCTGATCAGCAAATGTGGGGTTTAATAATCTTGGGGGGTACCCTTATATGAAAGTATGTAATATATATTATATATATATTATATAATATATATATATTATATATAATATATATATCTATATTATCATTTTGTCTCACATTTACCCTATATATTTATATATATATATATATATATAATATTTACTATATATATATATACTCTTGGTAAAATACCTACTATAATTAAATTAGGATTGATTAAATTAATTTCTCACTATATACTAAAGATCACCGGCAAGGTTCCTAAAAAAAAAATTCAATCAGCGGTATGTCTGTGAACTCGCACGCACATAGGCGCCAGTAGAATATATATATAGAAATACATAATATAATATATAATATATATTATACTATAATAAAAGCCTTATATATATATATGTCTATATATTGGCTCTAACTTATATAATATTTTATATATATTATATATAATATATATATATATATATATATATAGTTTATTATATATATATATATATATAAAGTTGGGGTTGAAATTGAGTCAAAAAGAAAAGAAAGGGAAGAAAATGTGCAGTTTCAAGGATTTTTTCTGTTTCTAATGCTCTCAAAGTAGGTAAACGTTTGGCCGGAGTTTGTGAACGAATGTTACCCACTCTCTCTCCACGATGCTCATTCAGTGTTTGGTCGGCTCAGGTTCGATTTCTCTCGGCGACTCCGACTTCAATTTTACGTAAACACTTCTCGCCCAACTCTGACAAAGCGAACAATTCTTTGTGAGGCAATGGTTTTGAAATTCCCTCTTGATTTTTCTTCTCTTTTCAACGCTGTTGTCAAGTTAAAGAAAAAGGAAAGGATGAAGGAGGAGATGAAGGAATATAGGATAATTAGTTATTATCGCCCTCGATTCTCCCCAATTTCAAATTTTCCTTAACACTAATTCGCTTTGCGCGGTACAATATGACATTCATTTAGGAAATAAAAAGCTTTGACAAATGGACAAGACTACTTATCATTCAATTATTATTTATATGTTAATAATGTACTGTTTTTCCAACTATATTAATTATTTGATATAGTGTGGTTGAATTACGATGCAAAGCCTTGATCATCTCTTTCAACCTTCACCATGTAAATAATAATTAAATAATTAATATAATGATAATATAATAATTAAATCAAAAATTTTCATTTTTCTTGGAAGAAAGTTTTTAATTTTAATTGCAACGGCCATAAAGGAATAATGCAATGATGGTAGGTGTGTCGTTGTCATCGTCCTCAGGAAAAGACACTACAAATAGTAAATAATAATAATAAAAATAATAATAACAATAAAATCCAAAAATTTTTTTAAAAGTATGTTAATCAAGCCTTAATTATTTTCTGTACTTTTTTTTTTTATAGACGAGTTCTTTTGTGGTTTAATTTTATATATATACTACAATTATTTATATATATATATATATATATATTATAATACTATATATAAAAATAATATATATACCTCACTATATATATATATATATATTAGTGATGATCTAATTATAGCCTATATATATTGACATTGACTTCAGATGTGATGAAATTTTTGTTTGATCACATCTAATATCTTATGTGGCGACTTGATCTTAAGTATAAGGTATAGGCCATCCTGAGTGTGGGGCGTCATCGGGTTCGGAAGGGCTGAAACTCATCTGACAATATTGCCAATCTCGGGTGTAACGAGGAAAATCCTCGGCTTTCACAAGGTGTGACAACAATAATTGCAAATTTTCTCCAATTTGTGATTTGATTCGGCTAACACAGGGCAATAAGTGGAGTTCTATCATAGTATTTTGCCACACTGGTTGGACTTCTATAATCAGACTCAGTAAAGATCGCCTAAAAACATTATATGAAAAATTGATTAGAAACATATAATGGAATAATACAAATCATTAATCATGTACAATTAATTAAACATTTTATAATGATCTCACACTCTCTCATCACTTCTGAAGATGAATTACATAATAGCTCATTTGTGATTAACATTTACATGCATTTATACAGGTATAAAAACATTTTTTAACCGATCTCTCACTTAAGTCATTCAGAAAGCATATTTAATTTTCCTACTAAAATTATCCTATACCTTCTTACTAATGTTAGAAATTCTCTCTTACGCAAAGTGAATTCTCTATCTCTGAGACTCGGTCGAGAGATTTACATTCAGCATTAAATTTAAATGTAATTAAGTTAAACTAAAATACTATATATATTATGCCAATATAAAACGGTTCAATAATATTGAATGCGTTAGCTTAATATGACAAAATTTAATGCACTAATAAAAGATCGCAATAAAATAAAATATAACCCCAAGCTCTCACTTTAAAGCGCCTCGTCTCCACGGGTAATGCCTATACTCTTTATTTTCGTTTGTTTTTATTATGATATTTTATATTATGTTCTTTTATTTTAATTTTTATTCTTCTATATATTTCTACTTTTTTTTTTATTTTTATTATTTTATTTTTTATCTTTTCTTTTTATATATATTTATTTATTTGTCGGGGCGTTGTTTCCCGATTTATCTATGCTGGTGACTATTTTTCTGGTGGTTTTTATATTATCGGCTGTCATCTGTATTATCTTATGCCCTTTCTCTTCCCTCTCTTTGTCTTTTACTTTTCTATGAGCATACCGGCGGCTCCTATACCGGGTCATTTACTCCCTCATCCACCACATCTGACCTAGTCTCTGACTAGCCCACAGGGACTGCTCTCAACAGCTCCTTGTAAAACCGACGAAGGACGCACGTACCTTCCCTTTCCCACACGCCATCCTCGCTCATCTTCGCTTGGTCGACCAGCGCACCCGCGTTAAAAGTAATGATTATTCTAAAATTTTTCATAATTACTTTGCCAAGTCCAACTGAATCGTATTCAAAATTATATTATCTATCCTTATATAGCACAATTATCATTTTTTTATTATATCATAATTATATCTCCAAAAATAAAATAGCTTTCTTATATATATATAATATAGTATATATTCATATACCAATCACACACTTTTCTTTTGGTTAGTTTTTTCTGGGCTCAATAAAACATATTGAACTTTGTAGGTTAACAATATACACTTTTTTTCGGAAGAGGATTTATTACTGATCCCACGTCAATTAGGATGTTCAGTTCATTTCAACTAAGGTGATCCGATTTGATCTTGGATCCTGGGTTACTCAACTGGCAGGTTGGTGCGAAGGTTTTAGTTTCGTAGCAGAAATATGCGGTCTTTTAAGGTATTTATTTTTGGTATTTTAATAAATATTACATAATAATATAATTAACATAACATTTTAATATTATAAATATAATATATTGAATTTAACATATTTATCATTTCATTTTAATATTTTTATATTATTTTGATTATGCTTCCACTACACTAACAACTACTTGCAGACTACTTACTAATTTATAGGCTTTCTAATAATTAATAATACATTCTCATTAGATATGGTTTTTGATGATAGGATAATGACGTATTATTACATTATTATTTCATTTTTTTATTTATATGTATTTTATCTATTATATTATTTTATTATTATTATTATTATTATAAGTTAGTAAATTTTTATGTGATATTATTATTTATATTATTATTATTATTATTTTATTATTATTATTTTATAATTATTATAATAATTTTTATTATTTATTATTATTATTATATATTATTATTATATTATTATGTTTTATTATTTATTATTATTATTAATTCCTTATTTTATTATTATTATTATTATTATTATTTTATTATTATTTTATTATTATTATTATTATACTCATTATTATTATTCATTATCATTATTTTGAATGTTTTGTTTATTATTATATTAATAATTATTATCTATTATTATTTTCTCCTTAAATATAATATTATCATTTAATTATTATTATTATTTTTTTATTATATTATATATTATTATTATTTATCACTCACACAGTATACTTATATTTTATTAATTTATATTTATATTATATTTATTTATTATTATTATTATATTATTATTATTATTTTATTTATTATTATTATAATTATTTGTGGCTTCAAATGGACGATACTGTGCCCCTAGCACGTGTGTTCCTCGGTATATATTTCTATGTAATTAAATTATTATGTTAGCATAAATATGTATATAAGAGAGGATAAAGTATTTTTGATTTTTTGATTTTTTATTATAGTGTTTTTAAATTATATATTTGTAGTATTGTAAAGTTGACAGATCCAAATTTAATGCGTGGCTTTAAGTATTACAAGGTTCAGTGCAAAAATGAATCAGTTGAAGTTTATCCTGGAAGGGATGAGTGAAGGAAGCCTTCTCTTTAATTCAAGGAATCATCCATTCTAATATCAATGCACGAATATAACCAAACCGTTAACTTATTTGGTTAAGAATTATTTGCAATTTAGTGGAAAAAAAAAATTATCATATGAAAAGACACGCTGGTGCTATCGCGTGGATGGTTTATTATATATATATATATATATTATATTTATATATATATTATATATATATTAAAAGTATCTTGTTTTATATGATAAATCATTTATATATATAATATAATATTGTATATTGTGTGTGCTAAGTATACTTTTGTGAATCTGATACTCATTTTGTTTGTGTATTAAAGATTTTTAGCCATACGTGAGAGTTACATACTTCTAGAGGGATATATACTCTCTAAATGTTACGGATTTAAAAGAAGGAACCCAACTCGGGGAGTACTTTGGGGCGTCTGTGGCAGCCCCAGACCTGAATGGCGACGGTTTGAGTGATCTTGTTGTGGGAGCACCTTTGCATTCGGCAGAAGGGCTTTACGATATTGGATGCATTTACGTATACAACAGCCTTGAGAATGTAAGTACATCTATCTATTTAAGTAGTCCACCCCCTTTTATATGAAAGTCGATAAGAATATGACCTTACGCATGGAAGGCTGAAACTTTGCAAGGGATATAGGGGACCATTTCTGTTTATATTTAGGTAATTTTGTTAGGTTCCCGTGTTTGCCATAATTATTTCACCATTTTTTTTATCAATTATTGAATATTTGGGTCGAAGGTTGGAACTGGACCAAATATTTAATATCTATCTACATACTCCTAAAAAATTAATATAACGTTCTGGCTACGATCATCGTTGTCATTGTTGATTACACAATTCTACCTTTTATCGCCTATCGATATAATATCCCTGAGATATTACATAAGCATAGATATGAGTAGTAAGTTCAGGATGAGTTCATAGAAAATAAACACTGGAATTTTTATGTGATTTATCCTTGTTTTATAATCATGTGAAAATATATTTATGAACATTTCTGTGCAACGCTTCTAGCATGAGATTTGTTTTAGCGTGTATTTATGACTTATTAGGTCAATTACGCGTATTAACTACAGCAGCTTTCATAATTTCTTTTAAGGGTGGCGAGTAGTCTAACTTTACATTCTATTAAGGTAGTTGGGTAGTTGATTTACATTTTTAGAGACTAATTATTCAGGCTTAGTTGATCAATAAGTACAGTTCAAATTATGAATTCTGTTTTTTTAGACGCGTATGTTAGAGGCTTTCAATCTGATGCAAAGCGAGTATACATTGCAATGGCAACTCAGCACAGTTGTTTCGTACTAAGTATCTGCGCTTCTCATTTATTCATGTGATCTTTGTCTCTAATTTTAAGTGTGTTGTTCTGAGGCCAACATTTAGTGTGTACTCAATTAATAATTATTCAATGAGTATGGATCTACTTTCTTTAATATATCCAAGTTAATACATTATTAATAATGAGAAGTTATAATATAATACTCAATATACTAATAATAATATAATAATATAATTTAATAATAATTTAATAATAATAATAATTAAAATAAGTAATTATAATAAAATTTAAATTTTCAAATATCTATAAAACGTACAGTTAACAATTCTCAAAATTAGGAGTATGCGTGTATTATTGATATTAGAGAATACACTCATATGGGTAATTAATGAAATATATTGTGTTCTAATGCTGGAAAAATACTATGATATAGTAGTAGTAAGGATTTCACTATATTGTAACGCCTAACAGGGAGTAGATATCTATATAGATTTATAATAATCAAATTATTATACTTGTTTTTGACATTTATTATCGAGACATTATATATAAAACTTTTTCATACAACAAGTATATTGTATGATGTCAAAAAGAAGATCATTGTGGGCTTTTTCTACAGAGTTATGATAGGATCTCCTTATTGTATGCTATGCTAAATAACGCTGCATGATAGATTCATATGTTCTACAAGTTTTAATATTATTATATTCAATGTAAATAAATCAAGCGTACTGAGATCATTAAATGTTCTTAATATATAGCTGTGAATATATTAGTTTTCAGCAATTATCTTACTCATGTGAATGGGGAACAATCCACTCAAATTTCTTAACATAAGAATAAGGAAAGTTTATGCTACTGCATTCAATTGTGATATGTATAAGATGAGGTTTTTAGCTTTTCCTAGCATTATAGCTATACTCGTAAATGTTTTAAAAAGGGACATGGAGAATTCATTATACAAGAAGATATGTAGTGTGTGCATATTGAGCCTCAAACACACGCGGTCAGACTTCTCTCATGACTTTCTAATTTTTTGAGATTAGTGTTTTAAGATACTTAGTTTTTTGTCCTCCGATGTCCCTGAGAAATATTGGCAGAAAGTATCAATTGTAGCTTGTATCACATCAACAATCATAGCGTACATGAAAACGACTCCTTTGATCTACAATTCTATCGCTATGTGGTTGTGCATTCACTCAGAATGATTGTATCTTCAGAGAGAATACTATTTGCTTTTTTGAAGCATTCGTACTGCCAATGCGCGAGGAGCTACTTCTAAGTGGACTCTAAAATACTTTATTGCACTGTATAATGAGGAAAATATCTTTGTAGATACGTGTGGCATCACACTCAGTCGATAGTTTGTGCAGAGCTGGACTATTCAAAGGTTTCTGAGTACTGTAATGATACATTTAAATATATCCTTGCAACATAATGATTTATAATAATAATTGTGCAAGCACGTGCCAACATCAACAATTCTCAATATATATAGTCAGAAAATAGAGGACCATTAAAAATATACAAATAAATACAATTTTTCTCAACATAGTAAAAAAGAGAATGCAGCATTTACCCAATATATACTTATACTGAGAAAACAATATAGAGAAGGTAAGATTACATATTTTTATACTTACAGTCCCGTATTGACATACACTATATGTAGTAAATGCATAGAAAGGTGGTAATAGGCATAGACTCACAAAATACAAGTCGAAAAATTGTGTCAGATCCAGCAGTCATGGATGTAATTTCAGCTTATGCCGACGAAAAAGGCGCTCTCGCATAGGAGGAGAGTAAACGTTCATGACGCTAACGCATTATTTTTGAGCAGTGACTCACTGATAAAATATACATATATAATTTTAATATAAAAGAATAAATTTTATGGATGAGTAATTTTATAATATTTTATTATGATTATTTATTAATAATTTTATATGAAATTTATAATATTATTCAATTAGAGACTAATATATATTATTGAAGTAATAATGAGACTTTTAATGAAATTAATGAATTTCAGAATACTTATGACAATGTATATGAGTTTAAAACGCATAAGTAGTAAGTGGCATGCGGGATATTATCTGTCAGTTGCATGAGGTTAATCAATTTTCTAAGGCGTACACTACGTGTATTTTGAACAAGATATGAATATATAATAGATACGGTACAGTATAAATTGCTATAATATATTATACAAAAAAGTGGTTAAAGTATTTTCCAATATCATAAACTAAATTATATCTTAAATTATATATATTAAACTTAATATAGTATGTATATTTCTGGGATACTACTGATACGTATTAAAATATAATTTTTAAATTATGAGCTATAAGAGAAGTAGATTTCAATTGATTTGACGATTATCACCAATAACATCTAACAACTAAGAGGTAAGATTATCATAACTACATGTATGTTAGTTAGCTGTAATCAAAAGTTAATGCAACTTAAATTAATAAGAAATTTTTTGATTTCGTTCAGGAGCCTACCACCAACAAGTGTCCAACTTTCTTTTAACATTTCAATTTATTAATCCAATAATTGAAAACTTATAAATTTAAATGATTTGATAATTAATGGCTTTTCCGTACTACTATAAAACCTTGATTAATGGTTTTCATACTTATTGATTGTTATCCATAATTTGATGGATAGCAATACGTCTCAATTTTGTTTGTCATATAGTTGCAAAGACATATAATGAATAATATAAATAATAAATATAATATATAAGAAAACCATAGGTTAAAGTAATTATAATAATAATGTAATCAGATATAATATTATTTAATTTTAAAAATAATTCAATTTTGATTAATATTAATTAATAGATTGAATTACTCTCCCAAACACGACAATTAATTATATTATAGTACATATAATCTGATTGTAATCGAAATAGAGTTATATATATAATAATTTATAATTAATAATTATATATATATATATTATTATAATATTAATGTGATGATATTTATATACTAATATTAAATAAAATATTAAAATTAAACAATAAATATAAATATAAATAATATATATTAAGATAAATAATAAATTATAATAATAAATAAATCTTATAATCCACATATTAATAATTATATTATATAATAATAATTAAATAGATTGATAAATATCTTATTAAATCCTAATATAATATCATATATACCACATCTTATATTTATTTATTAATATGTTATTATTATTATTATTTATAAAGATATAGGTATTAATTAATATTATAATTAGTAATAGTAGCAGTAGGTTGTAGTAATATGAGTTTATGAAACGGATGAGACAGAAATATCTAAAAATACTTATAAAATTATATAGGGAATATAGTTAAAGTTAGACTATATAATTGTATATTTACTAATACATGTGAATGTGAAGTTTAAAGTTTTTGAAGAGAAATTATTCATTAAATGTAAAATCTAAATTATTAATTCCTTTAAAAGTTTAGATAGTTGTTCCTATAATATTTATACGCGAGCATCATCACTGTGAGTTAATGGACCATTCTGATGTAAATTCTAAAAGTAACTTATAGGCGATTGTATTTTATTTCAGGATCAATTCAACATGACCTCACTATGTTGCTATATTTGAAATGAATTTAATAATTATTTTCTTTCACTCTAAACGTATTATATATACCAAGATAGGGTATGAGCTGTGTGGTCAGATATAATGCGAACTAGTGTATTATACTGAAATATATGCAATCCTTGTAAATCTATAATTATAGAGTTACCAGGGTGTGAATCCCAAGATAGTATATAATTACGGCAGTCATTATACCTTATAAGTTGAATGAAACTATAGGTACTAATCCTCCTAATTGACTCAGTGTGTGTCAATAGTTAATTTAAAACTCCTATCTATAAATGGTGTATTATTTGATTATATCTCTTAACATAAAATTATAAATATTATATTTTTAGTATAAAGTATAAAAATACATATACACAAACTATTTAAAGTAAATGTCTAGAAAGATAATATATATATATATTATTATAATAATAATATTAATATAATTTAATGATATATAATGATATATAACAAAGTTTATATATATAAATCATAATCATCGTTAGGAGTTATTATTGTTAGCTATAATATTTAATAATATATCATAGAAATCACTATTCTTTATTATTTTTAATATATATCTATTATTAAATTATTATTACTTTATTTTATTATAATTATTATAATATCGTTAAATTTAGTACCTCTACAATTATTACTCTATTTACTTATCGAATTATGCTCAAATCCACACACTATAGACACACATAATATGCACTCATAAAGGTAGGGCTATCATCCTACCCCCTTGTACTTAACCTAGATAGGATACTGGCGACATACTTTATAGATATAATCATCTTTATTTCGTACATTTCAATATACAAGACCAACTAAGATTACTTATCTGTATAATTAGTATAAAATGATTCGATATTGGACGTCATATCTGTAGATTATTTTTCTCTCACTCGCGCTCTCACCAAGTAGAAGCTATTAATATGCATAGTTTGACTGTATTTAACTTTGAATTTTAGTCTAGATGATGGTATATAGTTTGATTGTGGTGATATATATTGATATATAATGCTTAGATATATCTCACTAATTAGATGCACTATGTCTTTAATATATATATTATATGTATATATATATATTAATATATATAATTATAAAGTATTTTAATTATTATATTTTAAATATATATTTATAAATTATATAAATATTAATTATATATATATAAAGTAATTATATATATCTTTAATAAATATAATAATATATAATATATAATAGTCTATATATATGACTAAATTCTACTAAAGCTAAAATTATATTTCCTAGGTGTATGTGCTGTGATAGGTATATATCATTTGCTCTAGCAAGTACATAGGATAATCTTTTTATTAATAATATTCTTTTTTTAAATAATATTCACAATATTATAATATTAAACATAATTATATTAATAATCTAATTTAATTATATATAATAAAATATTAATATCATATGAATTATTTTATCTTAATATATTATATATATTATATTATATATTAAATATAATATTAATATGTAATAATATATAATATGTTATATATTAAAATACCGTATACCTCTATATTGATAATCTCCTAAAACTTACTCTTATATTATAGTATAATATATATATTATATAAGCTAATATAATTATTTATATATTTATTAATATATATATATAGTAAGTATATGTTATTATATATATATATATTTATATAATATATACATATTATTATATATATATAACAGTTTTATTAATATGGCTATAAATTGTCATTACTAAAGCATTTATATAATTAATATTGGTATATTATTATAATATTATAATTTGATATAGTCTCTCAATTAACTTTATTTACTAGTTAACTCTTCTAAATTTTATTTTTTCCAAAATTGCTGAAATCATTGTAAATCTCTAATTTTCACGAGCCATTAGAGATGAGTAAGAATTCACTTGCGAATAAAGATGAGTAATTTCTACATAAAGTTAAGAAGTGTAAGGTAAACTATGTTTATATAATATCAAATTCAATTATAGCAAAAGAGTATTTAATATAATTCACTTCACTTGAGTGAGAAAGACTTGTGTATTCTCATTAAGGTTACAATAAATGAGAAGTTCTTTATTGTATAAACAAAAAATTATATATGACATGTAATAGTTAATCACAATGCACTATTATGCACCTAGCTCATCATAAGAATAGTCTAAAACTATACTGGAATAATTGTCATACATTATAATAAAGTGTTTAAAAATTAATTGTAATGAACAAATAGGTTAATATTCCACATATATTGTTTTAACTAATTATATTTTTTTTATATATATTCTTTAGGTAACGATTTTATGATGATATTATATAACATATTGATTAAATAAGGTTAGATAATAGTTCACCATCCAGTGTGGTACTAAAATATATAATATAAAATAATATATCTATATACTCATATGTAAGTAAAGAACTTCATTATTATCCATATAATGTAGAGATACAGATCAAACTAATATTGGAGTATAAATATTTCCTAATTATATATTACCTATATTAACTCCTGTACAGACTACTCTTGTAATGTCTATATAACTCGTGTATTTCCTAAATAGGATAATAATATAGACTGCAACGTTTCAATGTATGAGTCTTCAAGAATCATACCTATATATCTATATACACCTGAGATAGTCTTTTAACACGGACACCTCTTATGCACCTTCTACTTTAATACGAGCAGCATTATAGTAGTGAAGATGCATAATGTAAGATATTTAAGATTTTTTATTAACAGAAAAATCAATATATTTTATTTTATATCAAAAAGTCATAGATATAATATTATATATAAATAAATATATATAATATAATATCTATATATATAATATAATTATAATATATAATTAAATTATTAATATACATATTATATTATATAATATACAAATATATAATTAATATATAAATTAATATAAATGTATAATTATATATTATAATAATTATTTTTACATAATTTATATAATTTCAATTATTATAATTATAATATAATATATATATTAATATTAATTATATATGAGAAAATCATATATTAAAGAAAAAATCTTACTTATAAAAAAAAATAAATAAGATACAAGGTTATAATAACATAAAATTAGGTTAGATACTATATTCATTTTATAATAAAATAATATTTATATTTGCAGTAATTATTATTTTATGTTATATAATATATATTTATTATTATATTTCAGTTCGCAATTATATTTGGTATACTCCAATATATCTGTAGGAATAATACGTGATACCAAATCCATCGCATTAATTCTTTTTATTAGCCGTTGTTCCTTAAGAAAGTCATATGAATAGTTATATAAACTTCTAGTCTAAACTATACTCCGAGCTGAATGATGGATATAAAACTCTTTAATATGTGAGTGCATCTTAGAGGTGATTTTTTGTAAAAGTCAAGTAATTATGTGATGAGTTCGTATGTCACTCTGATATATGAGGAATGTTATAGGTCTGCGAGTGGTGAATAGCTACTGCCGTGCTGAAGAAGAGAGTGATTAACAATAGATAAGTTGCTCTCGTATTTACTAATTAGAATTGTATCATTATACATAGTACATATATACTCATATCGGATGATATTAAATAATATGTTTTGCATATACCGTATATATACTATAATAGATTAATGCATTATATTAGTCCCAGCAAATTATTATCAGGGCAAAATATAAACATTGAGATATAATATATATTCTATATATATATATAGTCAATAATATTTAGTACTAATATAAGATAGCTATAACTAACTTTTAGTATAGTCGATACTATAGAAATATACTATAGAACAAAATACCTAAAGCACTATCACCCCTGCTGGGATTCACGATCCGGAACAGACCCATATCGTGTGTGCACATGTCCGTAATATTCAATTCTGCGTAGGTCCAGGATCGAATCCCAAGCAAAGCGTGAAAATGTGTTTACAGGTTTTTTCAATACAAATTTTATGAAGACTTAGGACTTACTTCTACTTTGGTATATAATAAAACTATATATTATAAATAATTAATTTCATAATTTATTATTTGGTAATAAATAAAATAATTTCAACATCTGAATGGAAAAATATACATACTGAAGTAAATTTATAATTAATTAACATGAATAATTAGAGTTATATCATAAATGTAAATAATCACATTATTGTGCTCGAGAGTGTATATTTCATAATAATGAATGTCATATTTAATTTATATATAGTAAATCACACATTAGTATTAGCGTCTAAGGCTCAGAATTATATAGTGAGTTAAGACAGGGAAAATGGGAAAGATACCGGTGAGAAAGTAATATACTTATATAAATAATAATAATCTTCATATTGAATTTCATTTCATCCTCAAGTAACATAATGCAGATTTAAGTTGAAAGAGAAGTAGAGTGCATGATAAGTCTAGAAAAGAGTAAAATATTCAATAGGAGGTGAGAAATTATTACTAAAGTACCATAAATATATTGAGCAGGGAAGATGAATTAGTTTATATTATAATATTTATGTACGGAGATGAGTATTTATATGATGATCAGAAGAAGTGTTTCGTAAAGATCGAAGATCAGTTAGTCTAGCCGAGAGATAAAAATATCTCAGAACTGTATGTACTTAGGCTGTTAGTCTAAAACACAATAATACACCAGTGATCTGTGATAACGCATTTGAGTGATAGATATGTCTGTCGTCTTACATTTCTGTGAACTATTCTCACTTTGTCATCGTGCGAGACACATTCATATATCGTGTTAAGCTATTTGATCAAACGTGGTTAAATTTATTACCATAACATTTTATGAAGGCAGGCTTATTAATAGATGTATAACTGTAGTATTAATCCATTAGTGAATATCGGCAGAGGACATCTTCATATGCGACATTTTCTTTCAACTCTCTCTTATGACACGCACTATCTCTATATAGATATATATAATTATATAATTATATACATATTTAAGTAATATTTATATAACTAGATTATATATAATATTATATATATAATGTAGTATATATATAATATAATATATATATATATTTATATTATATATATATATATATATATATATATGAGTCACATATTATTTTTGCTCTAAATATTGGCAGGCTGAGTAGATAAATATCTGATTCACTCTCTCTCGGTGTTCAAACAAGACTATAAACGGCTTAAGAATTTTTTTTTAATGGGTATCCAACCTACTAAAACGGGGGGGCGTTAGTAATAAGTGATAATTGAAAATTTTTTTATCTATTTAATTATTTTATTCATGCAATATATATATATATACTAATATATATATATATAATATTATATATTTTAATATATATATACTATATATTATATATATATGATTATATATATACATATCAATATAAAGATATATTATGGTACTTTACATGGGTAGTATATATAGTATGATAGGTATACGGAGCTAATATATCTCTTAGAGAGAGTATAATACATGCAGTATCTCTGAGTATTCAGAGTATTCAGCCCCAAGATTTTAACTAACAACCACACATTTGCTGGATCAAGCAGCAAAGCACTGAAAAGCCCGACATAATAATTTCAGGTGTAATTTTAAGAATATATCATAAATATATTATATATATATTATATATATATAAATTATAATATGATATATACTATATGTATATATATATGCTATATATTATATATATATATATTTATATATATATATATATAATATATATATATAGCATAATATATAATAAAATATAAATATTATTAATATATATATACGCGAGAGAGAGAGATAAGTTGGGAAAAAACGAAAAAATTTTAATGAAGATTTTCTGTTCAGGTAGTAACGAGTGAGTTAACTAGGTTCTCGACTAAAGACACACATTCAGCTAGTAAAACAGTTAAAAAAGATAGTCAAAACTACAATAGTAGTAGCATACGAGATCTGCGGACAACATTTTTTCTGTTGGTTTTCCACAGTTTGGACATTATAGTTAAATATTGGAACCACCTACAACTTTTTTCGTTTTTCTCATGCATTTGCGGCCAAGCTATTGAAAACACGGGCTATTAGTAAAAAATTCTACAATAAATATATAATATTATATATAAATATATATATATATATAACTAGTAGTAATCCGAAGGGGTCCGCCAGACCAACATCCATGTGAGGGTGTGAGCACTAGGTTGCACCACCTGCTTTTAGGCAGGCGCATAACAGTAGGTAGATAGTTAAGTGTCATACCGACATATTGTGCATTATTTCGTGATTACGAAAAAAACAAAATGGTGGATTTTACCATTTTAATTGGTTGGGTTTTGTGTTTGCTGTTTCTCGTACTCTCTTATTTGGTTCGATGGGCGTGGGCCACAAAGGTGACCCCGAACGCCAACGGAGGGGCCAAGGGAGGGGGAGATGAGGAAGATGAAACGCCTCTCGACCACGATGAGCAAGGGGACAATGGCCACGAAAACGAAGGAGATGAGGGTGAGAACCTCGACTTGAATAAAAATGAACCTGACGAAGGTCATGGGCAGGGACAAGTGAATTTAGGGGGGGGCACAGACGAGACGCCTACTACAATAGGGGGGCAAGAACCTCCCACAAGGAACCCTTCATCGCAAGCTCTCCCTGGCCGTGCACCAGTCAGAACCCATAACAGGCATTTTTTAGCTAACGCCCGCAAGAACTCCGGAGAGGAGACCAACACTCGCAGAAGGTCTGATGACCCCACTCATATATGCAGGAAAGACCAGTTGCGTTGGACACACATTGAATCTACAAGCTAAAGTCTACTACTGGGTTTTTTTTTTATGTGCGGGGAGAGAGCCCTACTGTAAAAAGAAAATTCGTAGAAATTGGGGGTGGATTTCGAACCACACAATATCCAAAATGAAAGCAGTGGCGAAGCTGGTGCAGCAAATACCGACACTTTCCCCATGGGACCTGTATAGCTCCCTTAAACGATCACACTATAGGATCGGTCCAAAACCATGCTGGGCCTAAAGCGCTGGCTCAAGCAAACAAACGGCAAGCGTCCTCAACAGGAGGAGTTTATGGGAGGCAAGACAACACGAAAGCGCTCCAGTCATGGACAGATCACCTTCAAAATTAATCGGATTTTTAGCCAACGGACGATGCCCACCTCCTTATTAACAACGGCTCTGCCACCTTAAATTACACAATACCAACCAACATCCTTACCCTGGAGTTTGTGTGCAAGGTTAACGCTTATATTCCATATCCACAAGCCCAATTGGGAGTCCCTGATTACCAACTTAATCTGTTTAACACCGCTTTTTTAACGATTTGCCCCCCCCGGGAAAAAAAAAAAAAAAAAAAAAGAATTTTTGGTTTTTTTTTTGAAAAAAAATTTTATTTGTGCGAGAAACATCTGAAAACAAGAACATGGAAAGGGATCTTGTATCCAGACTTCGTCACCTCTTACTTCTTTGAATGAAAAGCTAGATGCTTTAGGCCCACTAACTGAAAGTCAAAATCACTTTCGCCAAGTCAGCAATATCATCCGACCAGAAACAGTGAGGCTAGAAAATACGTTCTCTAGCAAATAATGTTTTTTTGCAATATATTCACACGCAAAGATGTCAGAAAGATTTTACACACTTGAGGAAATCTTTTCTACAACCGAGACGGACAGAAGAAAAACGATTGTTCGAACATCTGGTTGGACTTCTTAGAAATATAGCAAGAGAGAGAGAATGACTCAATCTCCACTGATTTTGTGTTAGTGAAGTTGAAAAGAAAACGGTTATATAAATATCAGAGCCGCCTTCACGATCTGGATGATAAGGCGATGTTCTAACCCAAGGGAGAGTGAGACCCATCTTTGGTTATCATTTGGAAGTTACAGAGTTAAATGGAAGAAGAGAATGAGGGATAGATTACGAGAGAAGATCCTTAGGGTATTTGAATACTGAGATGAGCTTAAATGAATTGATAGCTATAAGCTTATCGTCATAATTTCCAATGGAAGCTTTATTAAAAAGATGAGATAGAAGGCAAGTCGAGCGTCCGCACCACCTAGGTGGTTCGTTGGCCAAAAGAGTGAATCGGAGGGAGAGCAGAGGGTTGGGGTTAATAATTCATACAGGGACAACAGGGAACCATTTTTATAAGCCAAGGAATGAGGAGAAGGGAAGGGAAGAGGTTTTTGATCCTTGAGTTGATAGTAGTAGTCAGGATTGGATCGTAATGGTAAGAGCCGATAACTTGTTCAAAAGAAAGAGAAGAAGTGAAGACGGGTATGGTACACCGAGATATAAGGGCACCTTAAAAGAAGATGTTCCGCCCAAGGAGTTGAGAGAACAGCTTTGTGTGTTTCTTTTCCGAGAACCACTGGTTCAATCATCTTAATCATACAGCTTCGAATTGCCCTACTTGCTTCGAAAGATCTACTTCTACAAGTGCATCATATCTATCTTCTATCACTCCGAAGAAAACTACTAAGATTAGTTCATCATCTTTATCTTCTACCGCTCCTATTCTATTTATTGATAGAATTGTCCTCTCGTCTATTATAATCTTTTCCTATTCTATTTTTTCTGGCTGATTCTGGTGAATAGATATTTTTCGGGTGGGTCGTCGCAACTCCTTGGTGTATTTTAATTCTTTAATAAACTGTTAATTCTGTTCAATATTCTTTCTTCCTCGTTCTAAGATCACTCTTCTAACGTTTTTTTTCCTATTTCTCTTTTCGACGGTTCTTCTCGTTTCTCTTCTCTGTTGACTATCTATATTATAGCATTTGGTCTCTTTTACATTATTATTTATGTTAAAATAATGTCTTTGGTTATAACCTCAATACTAAGTGTTCTAGTCGCGGCCTCAAATGTAAATTTTTTGGGATTGTTTTCTGTTTAGTCTTTTCTTTTTTTTTGCGGGATTCCTTGTTTTTCTCTTTTCATCATGTTGCTTGACTATTGTTTATACATAAGGGTTTCTCATCCAGTTCTGTGTGGTTGGTAGTAATTTGCTTTTTCATATTTGGGTTTCTCAAGGTTTTCTACATTTGTCCGGCTTTTTTTTTTGGGTGTTGGTGGGGGATTTTGTGTTGTTTTTGGTTGTGTGTGGTTGTGGGTTTGGTTGGTTGGTTTCTTCTCTCCCTTGAGGTCCAAGTGCTTAATATAGACTTATTAAACTGTCTGTATTACTTCCTGTTCCTTTGACCCCTAGTGGCTTTGCGTCGTAGCTGGTTGGCTTTTGTCTTTTTTTTTTTTTTTTAGTTTTTTCTTGCTTTTTTTCTATTAATGGTATTCTTTTTGTTTCTTTGGGTTTTTTTGTCTTATGCGTAGCTGTTCAGGTTTGCTTCCGTAGGAACTTACTCCACTTTCGTCTGTTGTCTCACTCTCGTTTTAAGACTTTTCCCTTCGGTATGTACAAGATTTGGTAGGTCGGTGCAGCATTAGAGTGTTCTGGTTTGTTTTGTTTATTGTCTTTAAGCAACTGGGGCTAGACATCATTGTTACTGCTTTTGCGTGCGCCGTGAGCTTCTTTTTCCTGCCTTCTCTGTGTTTCTGGCGGAATTTCTCTTTTCTCATCTTCTTTGTTGTTTCCTAATCAAATTTTTATTTGTTCTCTCCACTTTTATAAGCTCGAGTTGTGCTCATTTCTGCTGTAATTTGTTCGTTCTTAGGTGTTTTGTAGATATTTTTTTTGATGTGTTTATTTAACACTTCGGGATTCCCGCACTTTTCACTTCGTTCGAATGGCTTTGCTCTCCTGTTGTATCGGTGTGTTTGTAATGAACTTACTTTTGTTTTTTTTTATGTTTGTTATAATCATCATTATTATAGTCATTGATTTTTAATGGTTTTCTGAATTAGTATACATTATGGTTATTATATATCCTGAACTATGTTGTTGTTGACCTTGTTTGCATTTTTGGCAGAGTCGCGCGTTCACTTTTATATTGGTTAACATTAGTGAGTTATATTATGACGCATGACTGCTTTTTTTGTTTATTTATAAATTTATATTATTAACATTTTTATAATGTTTAGTTTATTTGCTACTCTTTCTAAGTACTTATTTCTTACTAATTTTAATTAGACTAGCTATTAGTTACATTATATTATTTTTTAGTTAGGATTTCATAGTAGTGTGTAGTGTTAGCTTTATTATTTCTATATCTTATTATATTATATTTACTTTATTTATTAACTTATTAATATCTCTCTCTTCTATATATTTATATATATTTCTATTATTATTATTTTATATATATATATGTAATATATATATATTATATTATTTTTATTATAGTGAGTTATATAGATCATTATATGTGAGTGATAGTTGTGGTTTTTAGTAGCTCTCTCGGTATATTGATAGTTATTATGTACACATATACCATTATATATCTTATTTATTTTTATCTTCTCGTATTTATTACTATAGTATTCTGTAGTTAATATATATACCATAGTCTTATTGTTCGATTAATATTATATCTTATATATTTGTTTACTTCTTGATGTAAATTTTGAGATTATTGATTTATTATTAGTATTTTTTATTGTATTATTATTATGTGAGTTTTTTATTATCTTATTATATTATTTATGTATTATATTATTATTATTTATTATATTTATATTATTATTTTGAGTGTATTATTTTGATGTATTATGCTATTAAATTTATTGTTTTGATTTATTATGTTTTATATATTATTATTTTATTCTCTATGTTCGGTGTCTCTGCGTGAAAATGATATCTGACGAGTGGTTCTGCATTTTTCAAGTTGTGACTGCATATGGCGGGACAGATATTACTGGCAGAGGTTTTGAATACCTTGGGACTGGGTTATCTCTCAGAGAGGTTGTTTGTTTAGGTTTCGGTTTTAACGTTGCCTTTTTGGTTCATACTCTGGTAATGTGTTTTTTCATCAGTGTGTTACTTTGTTATTACGTTCTGCATCAACCTGCGATTATGGAGTTTTTATCTCAAGCTTGTTGCACCGGTTAACGGTGTTGCCATTCTGGAGAACGAGTGTTTTTACTAATGTTATACCGGTAATTGTTTCCCAATGTGAGAAATATTTTCACAAGTTTTGTTGAAATTAAATTTCTCCAACCGAACTTTACCCAACCTGGAAAGATTTGTAAAAAGGTTTACCGGTAACGTAAAGCTCTAACAGGAAAGAGTTTTCACAGAGGTTTACAGTTACATGTAACATTGCTCCAACCGGAACGAATTCCGGAAACCAGATTTAGCTTTCAAGGATATTCCAGCCTACACGGATCTGGTAAACCTCAAGTATCTGGCGGTTTGTCTTTTGTTTGCTGTCTGTTTTTTTTTTTGGCTTTGGATTTCTGATGGTTCACCTTCACCTGGATTGGAGGGTACTTGAGTGTACTCCCCACCTTTTTCTGCTTGATCGGCGATGGTTTTGCCTTGTAGTGGTACTTTTATCTCACCTTTCCAATTGATTGGGAGGTTTTTTATCTTGGAATGTACTTACCCACCTTTCATTGTGATTTAGGTTATGTAAGGTACTATGAGTGGTACTCCCCCCTTTCACTGGAACCAAAGTTGGTATAGTGTGCAAAATGTATAATATTCTTGTTTCCTTAGACTTATTAAGGTTCCATTATTTTATTTAACTTTATGAGATTTGCTCCGGTTTGCTGAAGGGTTTTGTAGTGATACTATTGCGATGTAATAACTTTTTTTAAATAATTTATACTTATAATAGATATATTTCGGTTTTTCTGTGTTACTAATGAGTTATTCGATAGATCAGTGAGTCAGGTTTTATATTTAGTCTACATTAGTTTTGTCCATGGAATGGGTTTGTGTTCGATTGTACGACATATTATTTATTAGTGTGTATATTTATTTTCTGGATTGACATTTTGTGGGGATTTATTCTATTTCTTTATATATAATTTCGAAAACATTTTTGTTGTGGAATTATTTATTCTTTACTTGATTTCATTGATTTATATTTTTAGTGTGAGGTATTATTTATTTATTTATTTATTTCATTTTATTTTATTTATTCTTTGGGGATCAAATAAATCACTAATAGCTATCCTGGGTATTAACTGGTATTGTGTTTTAACATTTTGAACAATTTTTATATATATTTTATTTAAATTTTTGTGTTTTGTATATATTATTACTGCAAAAATCTCTGTATGCTTTTATTTATTTCTTGTGACCCTCAATTAGAAGATACAGGAGAAGCTATTTATTGATCCCTTTCGCGTGTACGTTGTGTTTATTGTGTCCGGTAACTATAATTTTTTGGTTGGCTTTCGTAGTGGGAGCCGGTTTTCAATTTTGGTGTCAATCAATGGTTGAAGGCATTGGGTTGATTTGATACTAGGATTTTTTTTATTTTTATTTTATTTTTTTTTTTTTTTGCTTTAAAGGGTACTTGGGCGTGGGAAGACACTATTGTGTATAAGTTGGATCGTTGTCAGAACTATTACATAGGTTGTGTATAAATTGTTTTATTTTTTTTGGAGTTTATCCTTCATTTTAGTGTGTAATTTATTTTTTTTTATAGTGTTGGGTTGCCTGCGTGTTAAGGTTGTCTTGATCATGAGGGATTGTGGTTTGCTTGGTGTAATTGTTGGTTACGCTGAATTGGAGAACTGTTACGCATGAGATTAGATGCAGATTTTGGAGCCCTGTTTGAAGTAAGGTGTTACACGGTCGTATGAGTATTAGGGAGGATTGTATGTCAAGTAAGGGATTGGGTTGGCACGAGATGAATGGTTGACGTATCGGATGATTATGATATGGATTGTGTCTGTGAGTTTAGGCATGTTGGTTGGTTTGTGAGAGGTCATCCGAATATTAGGAGGATAAATCGTTCTTCTTGTGGATGGAGACTGTACTTTGAATGTATAGTGAGGTGAAAGTTATGGATTAAAGGTAAGTTGTTGGAGTCTAGAGTCACGGTGAGTGTTGAAGAGATGTAGGACCGTCGGTTATTGTAGGAATGTAATATCATAAAGAGTTGCAAGTTATGCAATTATAGTATGTATGTGAATGTGGGATGAGCTGGTATTAGAGACGTTAACTTGGGATAAAAATATATTGCTTGTTGTAATTAGAAGAAATGGGCGTGGAAGGTGGGTAGCGGAAAGTGACTGGTAACATTTTGAGAAGGAGTTTGTTATGAGAAGTAATTGGTGTAAGTGATACTATGTTATTGTACTGGTACAGTTAATGGACGAGGTGATAGTGTGTTATGACATGGTGTGGGTAGGAGGTACGCAGCGGTTAGTTCGGATGCGAATGCTTAGAGTTGTCGGTATGTGGTTTGCGGGCGTTGTCGTGAGTGTTGTGAATGGAAAGTGGATGTAAAGGAGGACATTTATGGTTAAAAGGCTCGTGGAAACTAGATAAATCAGGATGGAGTCAACTTGGCTGTTAAACAGGGGGTGCCAATTAGTTTTGGCAGGTGAGCGTGCTATGTACTGCAATGCTGCGGACTACAGCCAAGCGTCAATATATGTTATAAGTGCGGGTGAAAACTCCATTTGAAATATGGTGAATAGAAAGGTCCAAACGTTGAATGCCTTCATCGAGGGACTTCGAGCGTTAGCGAGAGGAACAGTGGTGAGGCGTGACAATACACGATGGTGTAGAATTCAGGAAATTTTTGAAGGGAGGAGCATTGAGGATGGTATTTCAGTATGTAGAAGGGCTAAGCGTGATATTCAGTCACTGTGTGTAGCATGGTTGAGAAACTGTGCAGGAGGGAAAAGATAGTGGGGTCATGGTCTCCAGAAGGAGTTCTGGAGGAAGGAAGATGAATGAGGCTTAAAGAGATAAATCGCTTTAATTGGTTATGCATTACGATATGCAGAAACTACGAGGCCGCATACAAATGAAAAACAAGAGGCGACAAGGAGAACACAGTAAAGAATTGGCAGATTATTTATAAATGCCCTGCCGGTAAGATAGAAAGAACGAGGTTAAGTTACGGAGGGAGGCGAAAAGGAAAAGAGTCTGAGGGTGAGATGAAGGATATGGTGAACTGGGCTTGTTTTGAGGATGAACTTGATGAACAAACGAAGATGAACTTGATGAGCACACGAAACCAGAGGCTGAAACAATTCCAATATGGGCAGCCATCCTCAAGGAGAAGAAAGAAGTGCCACGGTATGCAGAACAAGGGTGCAAGTATGGACACGCGGCACAACGAATCGTGGTAAGTGTGATCCCAAGTATGAGTAGATGATAGAAGGTCTAGTGACCATATAGTGGATCAAGGTTAACAGGTGCCATCATTGTGAAGGGTTTTGGTGCTACATGAAACGTTGACTTGCTGGCGGGCTTTTAATGGGTGGGTGCCCTTGGTTTGGTGGAAGTGGTCATACCGAGGTTTGATGGATTGCCCAGCAGGGAGAGGACAAGGATCCCAACGTAGGAGTGAATGGAAAATAAAGAACAGGGAATCAAGAGATTCAAAGAGTGGTGGAAAGGAATTATTGTCTTTTGTGTGACGCAAGATCGGGCACTGGCGTTATTCTTGTCCAATGAGGGAAGATATAGAGGAGTTAAAAAAGAAAAGGAAAACAACCAGTTCGGGAAACGAATTTGCTCCGCCATCAGCCGGGACGTGTCGGAGCCAGCCACAACAAGGTTAGATCAACAGGATGCCCCGGTTATTCAGGACAGGTGGATGTTGAATCCGGAGGCAGAGGAGTTTGTTACAGGTCAGGGTGGAAAGGTGATTGGGTCATTGCCCCAACGCACACAAAGGAAACAGAAAAAGGAGATTATGGAAATAATGTCAGTAGTATACAATACAACTGGAGATACAGGAATGATGGGTCTTGACAGTGTGAAGATGGCATCTCTAATAAAGTTTAATATAAAATTGGATGGCGTTGAGATGTTAGCAGCAGTAGATTCGGGATCCCAATACTGCTTGATAGGAAAAAAGGAGCTCTGGAAGATTCCGGATCCTACTGTAATAAACAAGGAAATGAGATTGAGAGGTCTGGGTGATCCTCAACAGAGTGTAGAGTCTCACCGAACAGCAATCTTGGAGGTCACCATTGATGACATTAAATATGGACAATTGGAATTTATGGTTCTTGAGGATTTAAATTAAGGAGTAATGTTGAGTATGCCTTTTCTGGTAGGAAATAGCATAAAGTTTGATATTAGAGATAGATCAATTAGACGGTATGGTAGATAAGGCTTTAGGCAGCGAACGCATTGTTAGCTGTAACCTATGACTGGGTGTATAGGATGGTACAAGGATTTCCGGTACATTACAACGGTTACAATGGTGAATTGATAAGAATGAATGGGTGCCAGTTAAAGTGAAATGGAAGTCGAACATAGTCAAACCAATTGGATTCAATGAAGGTTAGTTATCATGCAAAAACGTAGGTAGTGTTACTGTTATTATTGATCAGGCCAGAGGGAAGTTATTTAACAAAAGGGGTATTTAACCACCGATTTAAGGTTTTCAGGATTTAGTTGAAATGGAATGAGGAGGTAAAGTTACGGTTACTTGTTAAAAAGATTATTATCAGGGCCATCTAAATTTTGAATCATTAAGGTGAACAACTAGGGATACACTTGTTGGTAGACGAGGATTAAATTAAGGAAGTATGGGGTTGCAACATGTACAGTGAACATCAACGGTAACGGGAAAGTGACAGGAGAGGAGAGAACAAGAATGGAACCGAAGTAAGAAAAGTTGGATTTACAGGAATTAAATTCATGGTAGATGTTACGTCCTATCTAAACAAGTTTTGGAGGTTTTGTGGAGGAACAAAATGGCGTTTAGCAGGAGTGATGCCGGATGTCAGTCAAACTGCGATGACCCCATATAAGATTCGATTGCACGACTACACCCCTATTTACTAAACGAGCTAGAAGGTTTGACCAGAAAAACGAATCGGAGATTGGAACAGCAAGTTGTGGAAGAGTTATGTACGAAAGACATAGCTGAACCTTGTGCAGCGCGGAATGGAGTTCACCGGTGGTGTCGATCCGTAAAAAGGATGGTACACTCAGGTTATGTGTGGACTATAGAAGGTTAAATCAAGTAACGGAGGCAGACAAATTTCCAATGGCGAACATTCAGGAAACTATTTACGCATGTCTTACAGGGTTAGTATTTTTATCTAGCATCTAGATCTGGTTAAGGGTTTACTAATCAAATTGAAACCTACGCAGAGGTATTAAAGTAGGGACTTCCGCCTTTTCTCCACGGTGGAAGTGGATCAGGAGCCGGTTCAAAAGATTAAGTTTTGGCTTAAAGAACGGTCCGGCTGCGTTTCAGCGAGAAATGCAAAGGATAATGAATAGGAATTTTTTTACACGCTAAAGATAAGGTGGTCTTGGTGTACAATTGGATGACGTGTTATTTAAGTCAATATGTTTGAGGAGTCTCACTTTGCTGTTATATTCAGACAAACGGATTACAACGGTTTTGTGGAAGCTAACGTAAGGTCCAAGGCTTTGAGAAATATAGTTGGGTGCAAAAAGGAAGTAAAGTTCTAGGACATATTCATCAGTAAGAAACAGGGACAGGAAGCTTCCGGAGTTTGTGGAAAAGGTTGATATTGTTCTGAAAGGCCAAATACTGGGGGTCGGATTGTAGAGTTAGAAGGTTATTCTTGTGTTGTCATGAATAAACTTCCCAGAGGAAGTTATAAGAACTGTTCGGAGGTGGTCAGCACCTCTTATGCACTTACGCGGAGGCAGATGGAAAAGATGTGATTGAGTGGACGGAGGAAAGAATAAAGACATTTACAGAGTTAAAAGAGGGTAATGAAGGAATCGGTGGAACTAGCATTTCCCGACTTTTCGGAAGTAGCAAACACTGGAGTTGTTTGTAGATGCCAGTGGTTCTGATATGGGAGCTGTCTATGCCATAAGAACTAGGTGATCGATAAGGAGGGTCGATGAGCCTTTCTAACTTATCGCACTCTTTCCATGCGTGCGGAGAGGAATGCGTTCAACCATTGAAAGCGGGTCTTTTCCGGCAATAAGGTGGGGATTAAAGTTTCAGGCCGTTCTTATTAAAAAAGAGTTTTTATTCTATTTACGGACCATCGGGGCCATTGGTTTATCTACACAAGATGAATTAGTTGACAGTACAGTGCCTGGCTAACGAGTGGTTTGGACTCGGGGACATAGAGTGAATAACAGTTTTTTGGAGATTACAGGATACATTTTCCCAGGGCAATAGAGAACATCTTTGCAGATGCATGGTCCAGGTGTAACAGGAAGGATAATCAGGGTGAGCACCGGTAGATTTGGATGCTTTGCCAAAAGGGTTATTTTTTTATGGTAAGGTGGAAGTCATGGCCGGTGGATCAGACGCACTAGTACTTGTCAGCTTACAAGTCATTTTGGAGAACGCCCAGATTAGGAACCTGGAAGATGATCACAAGGCTTTGAGAGACAACTTAGCAACTACGTTAAGGGATAACCAGAAATTATACGGAATAGGCAGACAACAGAAAATGCTGAAGTATTTAAAGACATGATGGTTACCTGGTAGATAACCAATACCGGAGGTGTTGCTGGTGGCAAGTGACTTGTTTAAGGTAATAATCTGGTTACACCATGGTAAGTGCTGTTCAGTGAAGTATATCGGACCCAGGGTGAGAGGAAGAAGATTTGAAAGACGTCCACATACAGGTGTGTGGCGGAATGCATTTTAACCCTTTAAGGGGTGATGGAACGTTCAGCAGGTGTACGGAAAACACCAACCCAGGAGGAATCACAGCAGGTCGAAGTCGAAGAACGACCGTACGAATGAAGAATTAGGTGTTAACTTAATGATGCGGGAAAGAAAACATAAGTCCCGGTTAAGTTGCAATCATGTACTGAGAGGAGTAACTTGGCAAGGTGTTTGTGTAGTTGAGGTGCGCAAGTGTGCATTTTTAGACACGGGTTCGGTAATCAGTCTGATTCAGAAAAGTGTGGTTGACGATTTAACCAATTTTGGACATATCTTAAGGAACTAGACAGTAGACTTGGTACTAAACGGAGTAGCTCAGGATATTGTGAAATGTAACCAGGCAGTGGAAGTGGAAATTAGTACTCGCTACAGACGGGTGTTGTTTCCATTGGTGGTGATACCGGACGGGTTTATTCCAGCATGTATGTTGTTAGGAATGAATTATCTGGTGGAGGTAGAAGCCGCATTGGACTTTGGTGAAGGAATAGTGTGTCATGAAGATGACGCAGATGATGTGAGTGATTCAATTATGGCGACAATAGAAGCATACAGTATAACAATTCAAGGTGGAAAAGAGGGTAATATACTGTCAGCACAGGACATTATTGATCTTCAGGAAAGGTCAGAGGTGGTAAGGATGTTGAAGAAAAGGTTCAGAGGAAACAGGTACTAACCCAAAAGGATGCACTATTAAAGGAATTTTTTAGATACCGGGATGATTTTTTAATAAACAGGTCAATCTTGTTGAAGAGGACGGGACCAGGCCAGCTAGTGCAGTTATTGGGTTTAAACAGGTGGTGAGTGTATGTGTCATAACCCACCGGAACCTGGCACATATTGGAAGAGATATATTGTTAGACCTGGTGTCCAAACACGCATGGCATCCAATGATGTCATCGGTGGTGCCAGAAGTATGTCGGACGTGCCCAAAGTGCCAATTATATAAGATCGACCACCAGGTGATATTTCCTCCCATCTGGAAACTAGAAGTTAAGAACCCCTTTGAGCTGGTGGCAGTAGACTTAATGGCGATGCCGAAAACGAGAAAAGGGAATGTGGCACGTTTGGTGGCAGTGGATCATTGCAGTAAGTGGCCGTGGTGAAACCCCTAAAGGATAAATCTGCAAGGAATGTAACAGAGGCTTTTGAAGGACAAATGCTTCCCACATTTCTGCGACCACCATACAAGGTATTGACGGATAATGGAGTGGAGTTTAGGAGCACAAGATTTAAGGAAATGTTGCTGAACTACGGGATTGGACACATCTACAGCAGTCCTCACAAACCAGCAAGAAATGGGTCTGTGGATTTCGCCAATAGAACTTTTGCAGAGTTCTTAAGGAACATCATGGAAGAAGGTGCTGACTGGGATACTTCCTTGACAAGGGCAGTACTAGTTTACAATGGTACGAGGCATGCGGAGCTGGAAATGTCCCCAGAGAAGTCAACAGGAAAAGTGGCAGGAAGGACACCCTAACTGGTTACCGTATGCGGCAGGAGTGAGTGTTAAAAGAAAGGTTGTCACGGTTGATAGGAGTTTAGACAAAAAGTTAATCAAGAAATATGAAGGTCCATTCGTAATCACCAAGGTCATAACGGAAAGAATGTCTTATGACATAAAAGGGAAAACAAAGTTAGAGAGGGTACATTACTCGCATTTAAAGGTGTGGGCGGACCCCCCGGAATACCTTAGACAGTATTTCCAGTGTGAGGAGGTAGACCCGGAGCAAAAGGAATACCAGGGAGAAATAGAAAGGATAGAACAGGTACCTGAAGAAGGCATAGTCCATGTACCATGGGTTGGACGAGTAACACAGGAGGTGAAAACGCCAAAGAAACAAGGGGCAAAAATCAAGGAAGCATGGAGGTTGTTAAAACAAATGGCAATACAGGGAGCAAACGGTAAAAGAAGTGTGCGGGTGCAGACAGAGGACCATGTTGGTGAGCACAAAGGTACACAAACGGTGAGTGTTGACATGATGCCCCACCAGTTGATACAAGCGAACATCTCGACTGGTTTGATGAGATAGAAGCAGATAATGACCAGGAGAGTGAATATGATATTGCGGCATTTGAGAAATCAATAGCGTTTCCGGAAGATAGTTACACGTTCGGAGTAAGGGTCAGCGACGAGAGTGAGGAGGAAATGGATTTAGGTTTAGGCAAGGTAGTGGATTCAATCGAAAACCCGGAGGTAGTACCTACTGAGAATCAAGGCACAGACTTTGAGACACAAGAGGAAGACCAGGTGGAGGAACAGGTGGAAGAGGTAGGAGAAGTTAATATCAAGGTGACTAGCCCTGAAGGTTCAGAATATAGACCAAGGTCTATTTATGAGGAGCTTGTGAAAGTAAGTGAAGTCCTGGACGCTATGATGATTGGTACCAGTGCTAGTCAACAGGAACGGAGTGCATCAGAACCAGAGGATCTGTACAGGGCATCGTTCACAAGGTCGAGAGGATCGGTACCGGAACAGCAAACCGTAATGTGGAGGGTTAGAGAGTATGAGAAAAGGACCGAAGCACGAAGGAGAGCATCAACTGGGAGGATGGAGTAAGGTAGATGGTTGGCGCTGGTATATATTTTTTCTTTTTAAGATTGTTGCACAATCTTGGAGGGGGAGTTATATGATGGACTGATATTAAACAAACCAAGTAGCTCAAGAACTGCGTGCGCGGAGGCATCTCAAGGAAAATCCCCATTTTTGTTATTGTCAAGGAAAACGAAAGTACGTTTAAAAAGTTACGGAAACGGGTGTGATAATTCAAAGGTGAAAGTGCTATAAAATACCTACAAAGGGATAAGGTCCAGTAGTATAAAGTTTAAAGTTTGCAAAAACTAGTTGAAGCCATCAACTCCCCTAAGCTGGGTAAGTAACTTATTTATTTCAAAGGTTAAAATTAAATTGGAAACTGACTGCCATTTTTGCGTAAATTTGTTAAATTCAGGAGAAACGAGAAACCATTGGTATTGAGGTTGCTAAGTATTTAAAACTAATTAATATCGAGATTGTGTGAACCAAAAGTAGGAAGTGATGTTAAAATTAGGATTAAGGAGTTGAAATGGAAAATGTGAATAGGCAAGTGATAGCATATTT
>JABUQX010071157.1:50000-55325 GCA_015478945.1 Trachelipus rathkii
CTCCCAGCTTTTTTGAAGCGATCTTAGAGAATTTGGAAATGTTTCTAAAACAATATTTTGTTTATCAGAACAAAAATGTTTATATTATCAACGTGTGAAACGGTTGATCAGTCGGAAGAGGTAGGAATTTGAATTTTTTTTTGAGAGAGAGAAAGAGACACGAAGATATATTTTTTTTCAGAGTTGAATTTAGAAGATTAGCTACCCCACCGGAAAATTCCATCCAGGTCGACCGGAGTAAAACAGTAAGGATGAAGAGGAGAAGCGGATCTAATTGCAAATGATGGAGCAGATTTGAACCGAAAGGAAGTCTTTATCGTGAGAATGAATAGAGCAATTGGAAAAGCAGTGAAGACTCTTAAATGAAAAGTAAGAATGGAAAAGGACATATAAATGAACCCGGAGGAATATCGCAATTTATTAACAGTGAAGAAGTAACCCCATCAACAACTGTCATAATGCAACGATCTGCAGCAAAGATAAACATGAGTGACTAAAAGTGTAGGAGAAAATCCATATGAAGGAAGCTTGGTATATTGTGTGACGCATGAAACAAGGCGATAGCTGTATTTATTTAAAGTGTGCAGATGCAGCAAAACTAGTCCAAATCTTAGGCCTAAGTTACAGCCCCTCAGGAACGGAATCTCAGAGAGTGTTTACTGTGCAGTATGTCCTGTGCAGTGTGTCCTATGTAGTGCGTAATATGTGCACCTTTCTAAATGAGTAGGATGGAAATTTTGATGTAACTTAAGATTTGCATGTGACAACACATGACCCTTTAATTTTGTAATTTACTTATATAACCAAACTATTTCAAAATATTTTGTATAAGAAATGAAATGTTCTATGACAGTGTAACGTGTTAACAAAGAATAGGTCTTAATAAATTTGTTTCCTCTCGATTTAAGGAAGAAAGTATGTCTTTATGTATCCTTATCGATAACCAAAAAACACGCGGTATATATATATATATATATCATATACTATATATATATATCATATATATTATATATATAAGTGATAGTATATAATTAAACTTTTGTTCCTTAATATATATAATAATGATTATTATTACTACAGCTATATATAGTATATATATGAGATAGTGTGTGTGTGTATGTGCCCACCCGCTGCTCGTGTATTGTGATGTACAGATCGCGATGCTGTGTGCGATCGGTGTGTGTACAGCCGTAGCCTGAAATTTTTCCGACTGGGTATGGATTAAAGATTACTTATAATATAATACTATAATATTACTCACTATACAATGATATATATATATTAATATACTCAATATAGTATTATCACTATATATAAGCGATATCTATATATATATATATATATATATATATAGTACTATTCGCCCAGTATTATTATTTATATTATAGTATATATATATAGTATATATATATATACGATATAATATATACATAATATATAATATATATACGTATATATATATAATATAGTTAGGTATATAGTATATATAGCTATATAGTATATATATATATACTATATATATATATTATATATATATGAATCAATATATATATATTACTATAGGTATATATAATTAGTAGTATATATATATCAATATCTACTATATTATGAGTATCATTATTAATATATACGTTATATATAGTACTAGTACCTATACTATTATAGCTATAATAACTATAAATACTATACTATATGCTATAAAAACCATCGCATTAAAAAGACGAATAAAAATAAAATAAATATTAGACGAATTTTCTAAAATACAAAAAGTTACATTTTTTAGTTATAACATAGTTGTTGCAGGATTCCTCATTGATTTCGGCTCTGTTTGTTTCTTCAATGCTACAACCCTTCATATCACCCTGTATACTGTGCAACAATATGGAGAAGGAGTTAAATATACGCAATTCGTTTTTTAAATATATTTGCACACAACTTAAAATAATAAAAATGGCCTTTCCATCTAAGATATTTTATCAAAAATTCATTGCTTTAAAAAACTGGTATAACACCAAATCTTCTCGGCGGCGGGCGGAAGAAGCATCCCATTAATTCTACGAGCGTAAATTCCCTTAACTTAGCCAAACGCTGAGTAACCTGTTCCTCACTGATAAAATCCACGTAATAATTTTTTTACAAACCTTTAAGTAAATATATTCACCTTCCTTAGTGTATCAATTCCATTCCAATTATATACTAAAAAACCATAACCTAAACTTAAATGGTTCTAAACCGAATATAACATCAAACCTGGTTTTCGTGCCTCCTTTGATTCTCACCTCGTCGATACAGAACTCGGTTCGACCCCACTTCGCTTGCATCCAGATGATGTTTCCTTCCGTAAACCCGTCTACTAGTCTTTCTGGCCATACCCTCAGTGGATCTCCTTCAACTTGCACGAGTCGATCCCGCAGTTTTCCTATGACAAAGCTTGATGTCCGGCAATCAGCCTCTAGACTCGGTGTCTCCCTAAAGAATACACAATATATTTCATGCGTTTAAAGATCAATTCTTTCTTTATTCCTATTTTTAAAATATAACTTTATTTCAGTCTACTTACCGATTATTCTTCGGGTTTCACGAGCTCTCCTTGCCTGGCTAATCCAATTGATTTAAACGACTTTGATCTTTTTCTTTCAATATTCTTAGTTGTCTTCCGAAATATGATCTGTGCTCGCCCATTGCACTTTGAACAACTTCAACCTTTTTCAAGACTCACTGCTGTCTTCCGAAATGTGATCTGAACTTTTTTTAAAAATTTAAGTCTAAACCTACCTTTTGTTTTAATAAATTTAGTTGGTCGTTCTCTTAATAATAATACATTCCTACATATTCCTACAATATCCATTATCATGATTTCTTAACAACAATATGATTGATAACTTCCTCCGTTTATATTCTGTAGCTATGATGAACAATGTTAGGTTTTCTTCTCCTGTAGCATTGAAAAGTATGTTTTAAAGCATTTTCAGAGCAGAGAAACATTTTTGGGGAGTGGAAGTTGTCGATGAGGTAAATGCTAAAATCTTAGCAAACCAAATCAATTTTATTTACAAAATTTGTAAAGTTTTTAATAGATATAGATGGAATGAGTGAGTTTAAAAAGAATGTAAGTATTGATCTATGGCCCACGAACTTGCTCTCTAACTGCTTTGAAAAATCATCAAGAATTGAAATTGTAATAGCCCTATATCTTTTCATTTTACATTGATTCTCACATGAGGTATTCTCATTTCTTAATTAACGAAAGCAGTAGTTGTTCCGTTGCAATTTCCAAAATGTTTGAAAATGTTTCATCGTTGTTTGCTTGAAGATCTTTGAAAAGAAGCACCAAATTTTCAAAACGATTAAGAACAGTTGTTGTCATTAATTATTGAGACTGCAATGTAGTACATAATGGAAGAGTGTAGGAGGTTATAGTTGGAGTCATAAATAAACTTATAAAAAATTTGCTTTTGATTACAAAAGATCGGAGTTTTTTTTTTAAGGTTTAATATCTTGATCCATTCAAACTCCTCAAAAGCTTCATCAAACGCTTTAAAATTTTCTCTAAATCGTAACAATACATTGTAACTTTCTACAAACCTTATTTCGCTAATTCTCTGAATTTTTTCTATTTAGTGTCTGGAAAAATCTTTCCTATTTTTATCTATTAAATTAGTAGTCCACCTTAGCAATCTAAAATAGTACATAGTTGCATTTACTGTGCCATAAAGTTTCGAATTTTTTGTACTTCCCAAGGATGTGAACAGCATTGAACATATAACGCAGCTGCATATTTTCGACAGCTTAAAGACCTCTAGAAAATTTCTCCATTGCTTCTGCGCCATCATATCGTTGTCCATTCAGAAAGTCACTATTTATTTCAACGCTTGCTGTAATACCTCCGCTAGATAATCTCTTTTAATGCTTCCAAAAGCCACTTAGCCTAAGAATTCTTCACGGACTACAAATATGTTTTCTCATTTCTATTAATATATTAATATTATTATTAATATATATTTAATATATTATTATTAGTATTATACTATTAATTTGTTTTAATTAACTATTATAAATTATTATTTAAAATTAAAATTTAGTCTTAAGACATCAAAAAATTTTAAACTCCCAAATAATTTCGGGGGGGGGGGGGGTTTGAACCCCTGAACCGCCCCATGTCTACTGCCTCAATGTATATATATATATATAACTACTATACTTCATAGGAGTATACTCATATAGTACTATATACAATATATATATATGATTAATAAATATATATCATCACCACTATATATTATATATATACTACTAATATACTACTATTGTTAATAACATATTAATTAATATATATATATAGTATAAATACATATATACGTTATTATATATATCATATACATATACTTTATATATAATTATATAAATATATATATATAATATATATATCATATTTATATATATATTATTAATAAATAATATATATGAAACTCACATAAAATACCTAGCGTCTTTGTCCGCCCACCACAACCTCCCTTTCCACACATTTCGAACCCTCTACAGAGATTATTAAGTAAACAGATAGCAAAAATTAAGCCACCAAGTCAAAGGTTTATTCGCCTAAATATATAAAAACCCGATTTCTAAAGCCAACACACACCAAAGCCTCATACGTAAACGAATGAAGCTCAGAAGAGATTCTCACCGATTGATCTATGATCCTTAGGACAAAAGCATTGACATCGAACGATTCTTATTCCAAGACACACTACCAACCAACGCCTCTGAAGTTTGCTTGGATGTATTCCACAAAGCTCTTAGAATCCTGCCGTATAACTTTCTCTCCGAATTTCCCTTACGTCTGCACTTCCTAAGATTTTGATTGCAATTTGGCGCGCATGAAATGGATTATAGTTTCCAAATGCGAGCTTATGTGGACCATCCACTCTCTTTCTTATGCCTCCCTGCACTGCCGAGAGATCATGAATGGAAACCGCTTCAAACAATAAAAAACCAACATGCGTCATACCAACACAGCGTTATTACTTCATCTGCGCTCGCGCATAAACAGTAAACCAAGAGATTATCCATCACTTAACTAAAATTGATCTCTAGAGTCTCTCCAAAATCACACAACTCCAATGATGTAAACCCACTGACAATTTCTAGCATTGCTTTCACTAAAATTACCACCACGGATCCCAGAATACTCGACACAACCTCACAACACTACCACAACAAAATATGAATACTTCCGGAGACACCTTCCCTACACTAAGTATCCATGGCAAAACAGATCAACCAATGTTTCTCGCCCGATTATCCATGAATCTGATCTCTCCTCCT
>JABUQX010071158.1:0-7500 GCA_015478945.1 Trachelipus rathkii
ATATATATATATATATATATATATATTTATATATATATATTTATATATATATATATTTATATATATATATATATATATATATATATATTTTTATATATATATATATGAATATATATTTATATTATATATATATATTATTATATATATATATATATTATTTATAGTATTTATATTATATATATATATATATATAGTTTATATATATATATTATATATATATAGTATATATGCTGAGTAGTATATCTACTTAAATTACAGTATTATGAAGTAGGTTATATATATATATATTTAATATATATAGTGTATAATATATATATTATTATTTATGTTATCATATTATATTTATATATTATATTAGTATTATATATTATAGTATTATATAGTATATGATTATAGAATTATATGGTATAAATTTATATATTATTATATAATTATATAGATATTATTATACATATCTAAGTTATATATATTTATTGTTTATATATATATATATATATATATACGGTATATATATATATACATACCGTATATATATATATATATTATATAATATAATGATAATATTATATATATAGTATGATTATATATATATTATATATATATTTATAGTGTATATCTATATATATTTATATATATATATATATATATATATATATATATTATATTTATATATTATATTTATCATATATATATATATATGATATATTATATAATATATATAGTATATATATATATATATATATAATATATATATTACTATATATATTATATATATATATATAATATATATATCTATATACATATATATATATGTATATTATATATATATATATATATATATATATATATATATTATTATATTATATAGTATATATATATATACTATATATATATTATATATATATATTTATGATATACATATTATATATATATGATATATATTATTATTATATTTATTATATATATTAATATATTATATATATAGTATATATATTATATTATATATATATATATTAGCATTAGTATTGTATTTATATATTTATATCTATATATTTATATATATTATATAATATATATATTATATGTAAATATATAATATATATATATATACTATATATATATATATTTATATTAATGGCTAAAGATTCATCATCTTTGTGAATTTCGTCTCCATTTTTGCATTTTTGCATACAGATTTCTACAGAATAAAATGTTTTTCTGAGGAAAATTTTTAAATGCGTATTTATGAAAAATCGTATGTAAGGCTTATGTATCAGGTATTTTGGTAATACAGAAAAGACTATAAGTGCAAATTATATTTACTTGTCTTTAGTAAATAATTTATATTAAATATTATATTCTTTTCTATTAATATAATATAGGCATTATCCATTTGATATTAATAAATCGTTCAAGTGGGATATTATACAGTGGAATATATGCTTGTTTCCGATTGGCTTAGTTACCATAGTCGCTGATGACGTCAGTATTGTGCACCACGTGGCCTCGCACGTTCTGAGGAATAGAATCCCATATTCATTATTAATTTCGTTGTCTGAGTATTTTATTTATTATATTGAAAAATAAGATTACTATTTAAGTCATATTTATATATATTCATAATTATATGTAGACACTTTTTTCGTAAATTTATTGTTGTTTAGAGCAATTTTGTAGTATTAAAATAAAATATTTATTCTCTCTGCTATATATATGAAAAATAGGCCGCTTTGAAGCTAGTTATTTTGCTCACAATCTCGGGTTCATTGTGAGTAAGAATCCAGTTATTCCTGGTGTTAATACCGTTAATAGACAATTATATTATAACTGTAAATCTCAGTTCGTTCGTGTGGTAGGTATAGTAGATATATTTTTTTTTTTATTGTTTGTCATCAGTTTACTTTTATCGTTTGCATTGGTAAGGTATTATTTATTGAAAATTTTATATATCGTATGTGTGTCAGTTTTTAAGGAATTTTAAATAAATAAATAAGTAAATAAAGGTTTTTAATGGATAATTAAGTTTTAACGGGAATTTTAAAGGAAAAGGAAAGGGAGGTGGGGGAAGGGAGGAAGGGGGGAGGAGGAAGAGGGTGGGGGAATAGATATAAACTGATAGTGTGGGTTTTAACCTTTTATTGTTTTTATATTGTTTTAGCGTATCTGGTTATTGTTATTGTGGGTTGGTGAGCGGGGTGGTAACCCTAGGAGTTGGGAAGTGCTAGGGGGGGGGGGGGGGTCCGTAAAACCCCTCCAGACATCTTTTGAGTTTATATATAGAAGTAGGGAAAGATGGGGGAGAGTGGAAATTTAAGGGTGGGGTGATGAATCATAGTTACGATGCGAGCAGTATGAGGATTTTGAAAAGGGAGGATATGGGGGTTGATGTGTTGAGGAACAAAAGGTTGGATGTGTTAGGGATAACAGAAACGAAGTTGAAGGGAAAGAGGGAGATATGGATTTTGGAAAATACAAGGGTATGGTATCGGGGGTGAGCGAGAGAGTGAAGGGCGAGAGATAGCCGGGTGGGAATGATTCTGACTTCGTCCATAAAAAATAGGTGTGTGTATACGCTGAAAACCGGTTAGTCAGGATATATCATCATAGTAAAATGGATTCGGAGGGATAATTGTTGTAGAGATCACTATCGTGTCTAGTGATGTGCCAATATGCAACCAGTGAATGGGAGCGAGAGAAGAGAGTCAAGATTAGATGCTTAACAGTTCATTCTGAGGGTTAGAATTGACATGAGCTGATTAGGCAGAGAACGTTCGGGCTTACTCAATGAAAAAAATATGTGTCTTACTGGAGAAGATTATGTGTAATTATGCTAGCACAATCCCAGCGTACTTGTAAGCGGAGAGGCCTAAGGCATGACATCGATCACTTTGTACTCATGTTCTTCTATGTGCAGAGTAGAGGAGAGAAGCAGATTAGAAAATAATGAACATGCATTCAAGAAGTAAAGCAATTCGGACAGAATTGGATACAACTCAGAGGCTGCGTTTACGAGCCGATAGTTTAGATCAGATTATGTCGCTTAGTGACTCAGAAGACGATAGTATGATATGTTATAAGTACTCGCACAGTTATTTATGATAAGATATCATTAAAAAAAAAAATGATATCATAAGTATATACATGGAAGAGTGAGATAACGGGGGGGAAGGCGATACTAGATGTATGTGCATCATAGATAGATTCATGGGGGATAGAATCGCGTACAGATTATTAGATGCGTAAATGTCTGCTCTTTAGTAATCGTCATAGGAGGCCTTTCCCAGCTGCTGGAGGTGGAATGCAGTCATTCAGAGACATTCGATATTTTGCCTGAGTCATTCTACGCCTCATACATCACTTATTATCAGAAGATGGAGTGGGAAGAGTATGAATGACGCTTGATGAATGGACGATGATGACAACATGATAGCGAAATCACAGGGTAGATAGATACAGTTATCGAGAGAGAGAGTCGAGCGTGTATTACTACAAGTGGAAAATTGGAGGAGATAGGGTGACTACATCCCCTTATTGAGAGGAGTTTGGGAGAGGTATCGGAGGACAAAGTGGAGAACGTGAGAGGGAGAATTGGGGAGGTGGTAAGGGGAGTGGAACGAATCCGAGACGATGCGCTCCCATTCATGTTCCGGCATATGCTGGCACGAAGGCGTATGAAGGGTATCGTGGAGTAAAAGGGCTGGGTGAAGCGAAGGAAAGGGAGTAGTGAAAGGGATGGTTCGTAGGCGATAAGGTGAAGGAGGTGGTGAAAAGGAAAAAGGAGGCTTATGTGAAATGGTTGGGAAGTAGGAGAGAACGTGAACTAAGCGATATCATGTGAGGAATTGAGATAAGGCGTTAGAGTGGAAGCAAAGAGGGCGGTGGATTGAGTGTGCGTATCAGATGCAATAAATACAGCGAACTGAGGATTGGTGTAGTAGAAGATGACGCGATAATTTATAGAGAATACAAGCAATCATAGTATTCAGTTTCTCTGAGACTTTATCAGAGGCATTAGATTGATGAATAAAAACAAATTAAGAAGAAAGACGAGGGATTGTTTAGAGCGATATTACGATATACGCGTCGCATCGACAGAGGGACCTCTGTGCACATATGCAAGTTGCCGGCGCAGCGTGATTACTGAAGGAAAGAACGGTAGTGCGGTAGCTATTGTAAATTATATCGGAGAGACAGGTGACTCATGTGAATACATGACTGAGAGAGTAGTGAAGTAAGAAGGCAGGTAGGTTGGTAGGGAGGATAATACTAGAATGGCAGGGTGAGGAGGTGGCACAATGATCCAGATGGGGAGGGTACGCCAGGAGGATTGGATCGATACTCACAAAAAGAATGGTAGTCGGTATAGATGTAAATTTATTTCGTTAGAGTGGCGCTCGTTGATATCATTAGATGGTAAATAAAACGAGAGTGAGTAGAGGACTATCGCCATCGCCGTTCGTAAGCGAGATTCGATGTGTATATGATCAATATCAGATTGTCGACTGGTGTAGGATATTATATACTCAATGTACATCTACGATGGATGTGGAGGTAATCTGCGAGATAGAGATATGTTAACTTTAATTCTATTATGATGTATTAAGGGTACGGCAGTGAGACTATGAACAATGTTGACCGTCAAAGGCTTCATCAAGGAATTTTTGATCGATGGTTGTTATGTAAGTAGGTTTATACTTACTTCGATAACTCTTGACACAGGGAAAGTGATGATTAGGAATTATGAGATATATATACGAGAATGTTCTGTCGTCATATTATCTAATCAAATTGAAGGAATACTATCTATCAACCGTGCCGTTCATACACGTGATTGATGTTGTCGGCACAGATCAACACGTGACATGTACACCGAAAGACAGGAGACTATATAACACTCTGATATCTAGTAGATGAGGCTAAGCTATCTTAAAGTAGCGAGTCTTGTCGGATGCGTTTTACGGCATTGGCATACGATCGTTGAAGCTGAACATTGGCTAATCAGATACATAACTATGGTGTCGCACTCCTTAAAGGGATTGAGCTGATAATACGAAGCCCAGGGTTAGATATAGATCCTTGGAGACTATGATAACAAGTGAGTGTGATCTCATAACCTACAAAGATCGCTTGCATGAGAGAATTATAGGCTATTAGAGTGGATTATATATTGCGAATTATAGTCATCTGCAGATATTTCGTGGTGATAAAGTGATATTTTAGGAAAGCATATGATAGAGTGAATAGGAGTGTATTGATGATGTGGGAACGCGTGTTGGAGGAAAATGGGAGTGGGAGGGGTCTCACTATATGACAGAGGGAAGAACGGTATCAGATGGCTATTTAATTTATTAACTTGTAGGAAACATACATGTGCTATTATAGCTAATAGTGCTTTGTCGTGACTACACAACGTGATTACGCGAGTTGTAAATCCGACGAGTGATTATCTTGTTGACGAGGAATGAAGGTACTGTGAGAGGTCTGACTCGCGCATGGGTAGTATGTAATCACTTCGCTCTTCGACGACGTGGCATCTAATATATTCATCTACAAGACATGTGTATATTAAAGTTTACGATATTAGGAGATAAGTCTATGCGCCTTCAGATCGGAGTACATTGTGAGGGAGGGGAGGGGGTGGAATTGATTGATGAAAGGGAATGATAGAAGGAAGTGAACATGATACTGTTTGCGGATGATACTGCCTTATGCCCTAGTGGCGAAGAACGCGGAAGGGCTGAAGTAGAATTTGGTGAGGGAGTTTGAGAGAAATGTGTGGACAAAAGGGGCTTAAAATAAATCCAAGTAAGAGTAAAGTGTTAGTGTTTGAGGAGGAAGAAAGAGAGGAGGGGGAGGAGTTAGAGGTTAGAGTAGGCGGGGGTAGTATTGGAAGAAGTAAAGATTTTTAGATATTTAGGGATGGATTTGGGAAAGGGGGGAGGGATGAAGGAGGAGATAGAACATAGAGTAGGTGAAGGAATGGAGGGCTTTGAGTGGTCTGAGAGAAATATGGAAAGGGGGGGATCTGTCACAAAAAGTTAAGATAAGTATGTTTGAAAAAATCTGTGTACCAGCGGTGGATGTATGGGTGATGAAACGTGGGGTTGATATGCCAGGTTCTAGCGAAAAATTAGTTGGAAAGTAATCTCATGTAGATTGAAAATGGGGACTTGAGACTGTACGGTTTGGTCGAGTAGATTAGCAAGAAGAGAAGGATTAGAATACGTGCTGATAGCTGGAGAGTGAGAGAGGTGTCGATATTGTGAGAGAATTAGAGATCTCGAGTTGCAGTTAATTAGATGCGGAGACACTGTAGATAGTTGAAGATAGTTTTTCATGAGTGTGAAATATTCACCGGGGTACATTTTATAGTTATAATAGAGGAAGAGATTGTGTAAGAGAGTTTTGGGAGGCGGAGGGAGGGAAGATACATAACAAGCATGGACATTGAATTAGAGGAGTCAAGAATTCATAGAGGAAGGGGGTAGATCCTAAGCAAGGAGTGGATGGATGGAAATAACAGGAGAATCGGTATGGAGGCAAGGGAAGGATAGCCTGTGGAGAATGAGAGGCGGTTTACGAAAGTTGGATCATAGATCAGGTATGAGGGGGGTGAGGAGTGATGTTTGTGAGGGTGAGATGAGCGGGGTGTGTGAATGAGGGAGGCTGTACGCACCACTACCCGTCAAGCGGACAAAGTGTTTGTACAAGTATAATAATAGTATATATATCATAATTCTATAGTAGTTTCTTATTGTCGCTTCGTCTTACAGTTATATATACTATATATTATACTAATAATATACTAATTTTAAATTACTAAATATCGCTTAAGACCCTGCTCAGCTTAGGCATCGAGGAATTCGTTCTTGGTATTTATTGTTACATTAGGGAAAGTTATATAGGTTACTAATAAGGTTCACAGTGATGACGAAGAGCTGATTCCTTATTATTGAGCGACGAGCTACAGGCCACTTACTAACATGCGTTATATGTATTTAACTTCGAAGACGGCTACTAACATCGTGTATCTCAGACCCAGTTACATAGCTAGTATAATTTTTACGAATTCTATATTGAGAGAATCTTCACATATGAGTCGCCGATAATCTTTAAATAATTAATTATAATTAACTGTCTGATAGATACGTTCGTAGCGGTACGCTAGTTATACGTGTCTAATTACGGAATGTGTTGAATCATACGTGATGAAGATATATTATCTCCGTAACAGTACAGCATGAACATTGGCTGAATCATGTGCACTAATATATATGATGCGTCGTGAGTGAGGAGTTCGGTCCGTGTCAGCCAGAGATTGTTCGGATGAAGTAGTATCACTCAGTACCGGTCCTGTGTCATGACGTCGATTGTGAATGTATAATCTTGATACCGCTAGAGCAAGGATAGCGACTAGAAATTTCCTGTTACATCGACTATATCTATATATAATTTATATTTTTCTATTTTTCTATTTAGTTACGCCGGTTCAAATATTAT
>JABUQX010071158.1:20000-55000 GCA_015478945.1 Trachelipus rathkii
CTGTTTATATGGTGTGTGTGTGTGTGTTTTTGTTTATATTATTATTATTATTATTATTATTATTGTTATTATTATTATTATTATTATTATTATTATTATTATCCTCGTTAATTTTTTGATATTTATTCACCTTTTCACTTAAATTAAATATTACGACAATTTAAATTTTAATTTATTTTATACAGCATTAAGTAATTATTTTCTTTTAATAACCTTTGAAAGTTAATAATTTATTTAATAATTAATCATTAATGCAATAAACTAAAATTTTTATTTGAATTTTCATTTCTTTTTTTTATGACGTCATTTTTAATTTTCCTTTTGGAAAATTATAATTTAATTTTTAATGTAATTTAAATTAATTTTTTTATGTAATATATATAAATGTAAGAATTCTGATAAAATCTGTTAAATTCTCTTTAAAATCTGTAGAATTCTGCAAATGTTTTGAAATTTTTCTGTAATAATTGGAAGAATACAGAATGTGTATTATTAGTTTTCTTTGCAGAAAAATGGGATTAGAAGTGTTAACTAAACACAGGATTTTAACTTTAAACTTTTAACTTTTTTAATATTAACTTTAAAAATTATACAATTTTATTTTGTTTCTTTTAAAGGATAGACTTATTAAAGTATGTGATCATTCAGGAGAGTAATAATTTAATAAGGAAATATCATTCTTATTATATTGGTAGTTCCATATTGTAATTTTAATTTAATATATTATTTCTGAAGTATGGAGCCATCATTCTTATTATTGAGAGCTCCTAATTTCCTTATTATGACTTTAATTTAAAATATTAATACTGGAATAAGGAGAAATCCCTCTTATTATTGAGGGCTCTATTTACAGTCTCACTTCGAGGTCTTACTGCGTGATATGACTTTCTACTTCCTATTTAATATTTAAGATTTTATTGGTAAGCTTTATTACCGCTCTTAGAAACTACGGGGAAACTGCGTGCGATGGCGCTTGATACATATCCAATTAAGTCATAATCTGACCTGGTAGGCTGCCAATTCAACGCGTCAACTGCTAATCTCTTAGTAACACGCTGCCCCTTCCTTTGGGTTTATCCTTCTTTTTTTCTTGCTTACTTATGTCTAGCTTTTATTTTTAAAATCGCTTCACAATACTTTCTAAGGAACTGGAACAGACCTTCGGCTTCCTTTAAAAGGGCTTAGTCTGTAAACTGTTTTGTTGATCCGGGCGACCCGGCTAAACTTTTCTAATTTTTTTCTAGTCAGTTTAGTGTGTTCCTCAGGGTTCTGTACTATCTCCTTTACTATTTACCCGGAATATACTGCTTTACCAAAATCACATTGGTGAGGATTGATAATTATTCACTCGGGAATGCAATTTTTATTCTTAATACTCTTATTATAATTTCATAATTGCTGATGACTTCGTTTATCCCTTACATATCGGTTTAAAAACTCATTCATCAGAATCTGACTGTCCACTTTTAATTCCTAGAATTGGGCGGAAATCTCGTCTCTCAACTAATTTCCCGAGGATTCTCGTTTTCTTGCGCCTCCATATCTGAAATAGCACATTAAAAGGTCCGGGTGGTTGTCGTTCTCAACCTTTTTGTTGTATTATATTAATTCTTTAAAACACCCAACTTCTAAAACATTTTAATCTCCCTCTGCTATTTAGAACACCTAACTTTTTTTTCTCTTCTTTCTATTTCTTTCTTTCTGACGTGTTTCTCATGCTGTTCTCCTTGTTGACTTTAGTTCCTTCATCTTCCGTAATGGCACTCAACAATAACAAATAAAACATGTCATTGTGGAGATTTATCGAACTCATATTTCAACGACCGGTAAGGTGGCTGGTTGAAAAAAGAGTCCGGGGGCTGCCTCATCTTCAAATAAACTGGAGTTCTGTCCTGGGCCTCAGCGATCTGTGAGACTACAAAGGCGGTGTAAGGCACGACTCTAATATACGGCTCAGGTGTACTCGGGCAGCCCTTCATATTTTCAAGCGTGTCTCATGCGCCTTTTTTATGGAGTAACTTGCTCTCATTTATCTGGGTGGCGGTTTTGCCCCGCCCTTTCCGGGGGGGTGCTCTCGGCCTCTCTCATTCCGGCTTCTTGGGAATTTCAGTGGGCCGTCGTAATCCAAAGGCCGAAAACGGCTTCACTACCAACCTTGTCCGATAACTTAAACTAGTTTCAACTATGTAAAACCATGCTACTCTTTGGACAAGTTTTCATTTTAAGCAACAAAAACAATAAACCCCCAGGGAATAAACGTTACAGCCAGGGATTGAAATTTTGGACGGGGCCCCCCCCCCAACACACCGGGTCCATTTACGGTTCTTGGGGGTTGGGGGGACACACCTTCTCTCCCCTCCGCGCCCCACCTTTTTTCTTATTATAAGCGGGGGTTCATAGTAGGTACCTTTAGTAAACACCCGCTGACCACCGTGCGGGCGAGGAGGGCCTCGCTCGTAGGAAACTTTTCACTCGCGTACCACCGGAGGGAGCTTTACGACGCCCTCGTACCACAATATGGGCTCAGCTTGAGTGGGGGTCCAGTGGCATAAGGGTTGAGGTCTGTCGGAATTGTGTGGGTGATATTCGGAGAGTAATTAATCATGCAACTTCAGACTAGTTTTTTTCCCTATAAAGTGGCTTTAACCTTCCTTTTTCCCTTTTTCTGTCCCACAAAAAGGATTAATAGTGGCCATATAAAAGCTGATTACTGTGGAATTCTCTTCCATTTCTTCTGTATATTTCCTACTTCCTGCTGAATTTTTTCTCCCTCACTTTAAAGCCTGCGTCTAAATGCTCATCTGCATAATGTTGGCTAATATATTGAATTTTCTGAGTTGCGTTAATCAACCACCGATATTACCTCGTCCTTCGAAATAAGGTCTTAACTGCCCTTGATGAGGGCGGCAGTGATATACAATGTTTAAAAAAAAAATGGAAATAAAAGTAATTTAGTTTTATTAAGTAAGTTTGAAATCATTAAGAACTAGCTGAAACCTTTACCACAAGAAATGTGCATTCTTCGAGGGTGTAACCACTTCTAGGATGGCATTTATAATAGCATAACCGAGGGAGTAAACTGCTCGCGTCGTGAACAAATAAAAAATTCACAAGATGTGGAAGCTCGCCTTATAGCAAACCCCTGGCAGACTAGCACTGAATTAGTACGCTAACGAATGTTAGCGGCTTTTAGCCAAATGAAAAACCTTATCAATGAAGATGGAAAGTAGGTCGTTTTAGGATATTTGTTAAGATCTTTAAGAATAACTGTCATTGTCCGAATATTTGAGCATTCACATCTCATTCAGCCATCAAAGAAATCACACCAAGTAAACTCATCGAAAATTCACTCATAAGAATGAAAGCAAAAGAAAAATTCAAATTTGCACATCTGAGAAAAGTGGATGATTTAATTAGAAGTCTCTAAACGAACAAGCATGGATGATTTGTTGCGGTAGCACGAAGAGAAATCCTTTCCAATGTGGTGGATAAAAAATGGGCACATAAACAAGGTTTCCTATTAATTTTATACAGTTGCCTTAATTGCATTATGCAAATAATTTTTAGCAACCCTCCTCATCCCAGTCCGAGAGAGAGACAGCATTTTTAGTTGTAGGTGGGAATGGGGTTAAAAGTAATTCACTTAACCAAAAAAGGAACAGGCCTCGTCCAGAGTATACTAGTGAATAAGGATTTAATAAGTTAATTTGCATCACTTAAAATTTTGTTAGAAATTTTTTTTGAAATTTGAGTATTTTGGATATAATATCTATCTTTGTCTTAAAGGAGTAGCTATAAAATTATTAAATACATCTCAACATGTTCACTGGGTTTTAAATTTGTTAAATAAGCTAATAAAGTCTATGTATTGCTTTATTTTGTTCTGTTATTTTTCACAATAGCATATTGATTTAATTTATTAGAGCGTTCTTTATATTTTTATCTTTTATTTACATTATATTTGTTATTAAATTAAACTTAATATAAATAAATTATTTATATATAATATAATATTTAATATTAGCATTATAGCTACCTTAAAATTTGAATATTACCTAATTCTTTATTATATTGTTAAATTTCAGCCACTAAATAATATATGATTATATATATTCATAACAATTATAATTAAAAATATACTTATATAGAAATTAAAGCATATTAATTATAGTATATCACTTATATAAACGCAGATTCTTATTGGTCCGAATATGGATATATAAAATATATTAAGGAAGGTGGAAACAGAGGAGAGGAGGAAGGGAAGGAGAGAAAGAGAAGAGAATGAGAGGTGTAAGCTTGATGGGCATGGAGTGAGAATGAGAGAGAGAGGAAAGAGAGAGAGGAAGAGGAGAAGAAGAAAGAAGAGGAAGAGAGATGAGAGAGAGAAGAAGGAGAAGCTAGATAATTATAATAATATGATATCATATATATTATATAAATAATAATATATATATATATATATTATATATATATATATAATAGTATATATATATATATATATATATAATATATATTATATTATATATATAGTATATAATTATATATATATAAATATATATATATATATATATTACTATTATATATATATTAATTGTATATATGATCAATGGGCTTTTCACGACTGAAATTTGGAATTCGAACTTCCCTGAACATTCCCTGGACCAAATCCCGAATTTCCCGAACTCCAGCGGTGTTTCGTTGTAATATTTGCCGTTATTAGAAATATCTAGTTTAACATCTATGTAGCTATTTACTTCAGTTCAATATAATTAAATTATTTCTGAATTACTTTAAGAAAACTGTTCATCATCAAGTGGGATGTAATTGTTAAAAAAATTTTTTTTTTTTTTAGTAAATCAGGAGAGGTATATTCCAATAGTCCGTCCAACGCATCACTCTTTTTATATTTTTCCAAAAAGTTAAAACGTAAGTCACTTTATACAAAAGAAAAGAATAAAATTAAAAGCTTAGCATTTAATTCGCATAAGGGGAATAACGTCCAACTGTGATTAACCAACAGTTCTCAAATGGCGAGATTTAGGTTAATCTTTGCCCAATCCAAAATCTGCAATTTTGATTTTTATAGCGTCCTCTTCTGTCAAAGCTTTGTTTTATAGCTTTAACTTCTGCTCTTTCCAAGGTTTTCGAATCTTTATCTTATGATTTTCTTTTTTAACCAACCTTTTTATTCTCTTCTCTTTTTTTGGTCTGTTTTTAAGGAATCTTTGAGATGTTTCTTCATATCTCCTATGGGGCAGCTCCTTACATTTGTCAATCATTTTTTGAGTGATAGGAAATTTATGAATCTTTCAATGATGATCTTATATACATTGTGCACTGTTTCTTTTTGAAGATTTCAAAGTCAGACTATGGGGTTCTTTCGTCAAGGGATTGCTCTACGGACTAAAAATTGCTTAATGTTTATAAGACAAACCTTTCCAGCCAAAGTTGACTCATGTCTAAGTTATTCGTGGGCTCATCTAATAATTTGCCACAATTTTTCCACATAACACATTGGAATTGTCCCAGGTACTATGATTGAAAAAAAACTAATCAAGTGTCTTAGAAAGACACATCACCACCAAAAATATTTTTGAAAACTTTTTTAATTGCAAAGGGTAGAATGAGCTTCACACTGCAAAGTAGAGTGTATTGGTGGCTTTTGGCTTCTCTAGAAAAAGTAGGGAGCAAGTCCACACTTGGTTAACTCAACATCATTCCAACATTTTCATTGGCCCCATTGTTAAAATTTTTGAACACTAGTTGTATAATTTTGAAACTTACCAGAAAGTGTTTCCCCAATCTGCACAACGAGCTTTAAGACCATTTTATATTCCACCACCTTTACTTGCCATATTAATTTCATGATCTTTGTAAACATCCATCTTTCAATTGCAAAAAAGACTGAAACTTGACTTGGAATCAAACAGATTTTGGGTTTGGTATTATAGAACACTCAAGGGGATCATTTACCAATCGGTTTGTAGTATGCTATTAAAGAAGTGGATCTGGAAATGGCATAAATTTTTTCCAGTGCAACACACTTTCAATAATATTTGGTTATATTAAAGAAACACGTAAACGAAAAAAGTTTTCATGATTGGGGTTTTGGTCCACCTGAAGCTTTGATTTAAAATTCCAAATGCAGTTTCCCCCTCTTTGAATGTGGAAACAACTTCGGGCTTTGGGCCGTCCCCATGTTGATAGACTCAAAGTTCTTTTTATCAATACTTTACCATTTCATGCCTTGGACTTCGAAGGTCCTTCCCACAACCACTGATAAACGTGGGTGTTAGTTTGGACGTGCCCCAACCACTGTCGTTGTTAAATTAGTTTTTCTGTTTGGAAGGTCTATTTGTAATAAATATATAATAAATACCTTCAACTGCACAAAAATCAAAATTCACTTCGTCAAACCTGCAAAAAAAAAAAAAAACACCTCTCAAAAAAAGTATAAATCCATAATAAGAAAACGATATAAACAGAATTAAGTGTCATATTCATAGTCCCCCTAAAAAACACATCCCATATGACCAATACACCTTCTGAAGTCGAAAAGGGATGAACTTGGAACAACCTCTTCCGCGAACAGAATAGGAAAAGAATAGTAGGTTACGTGATTTGTTAAATAATAAATAAAGTATGAAATTTTTTTTTAGATTTTATGAAGTTGTCATTATATTGATTGACTTTGATTCTGTAAGACTCATAACTCCAAACTCCAAAATACTGAATTTGGGAATAAAATTATATCAAAAAATATATGCAACTGGTACCAATTGAAAATTGTTCAGTATGTTTTCTGGAAATAATAATAAAAGTTTTCCGCTGAAAACTTTTTTGGAATTTCCTGAAACTTTCAGCATTCCTCTTGAAAGAACGTTTCCCTGACTTCCTGACCAATTTTTTCCCCTGACTTTCCCTGCCTTCGTTTCCCTGACCTTTCCAAAAGTGTGAACCCTGATCATATATATATATATATAATAATATAGTATATATATCTAAAAATGTCATACAATATTTGGAAAATTATTAACTTTTTAGTATTATACTGTAATCTACCAAAATATATTCTGGAATATAATATTAATTATGGGCGCTGGTTAGGGATAGCCGGCCTTAAAAGCTTCGATTTCCTGTGGTCCCCCTGCATAGGGGATAAAGCACGTAAAAGGTAGTTTATATAATCTATATATAATACATTATATATAAGATATATATATAATAAATTATAATATATTATATATATATATATTTATATATGTATATATAATATATACTATAATATAATAACTTTATTAATTTTATATATTATAATATATATATATATATATATTCAATTTGGGAGAAAATGAAAATAATTCTGGAATATGTTATTAATGCAACGAAGAAATGAAGGAAGAAAATGATACTTTTGTAACTAACTTTACTTGAAGGGACTAAATAACAAAGTTTAAATAAAAATAATTAAAAATGAATTAAAAAAATTGTAAACTCCTTCCTTGCAGTACTTAGGGATACAAATAATTGTTCAACCTGCGTCTATCTATAATCGGTAAAATCTTAATATAATAAAGAAATCGCTATTTTTCCTTCGAAGAAGAACATTTCAGACCATTATAGTTGATTCGTTGTCTAAATAAACTACAGCAATTAAAAATAATCGAAAAGAACATAAAGGGTTGTCAAAGATTGAAAAATAAAACAATTAACAAATATGATTTTATAGAAGCAAATTCATAAGTATATATATCAGATTAACTTGTTTATATGTTGTAATAAATTACCTGTTAAATAAAAATGCCTGAAGGTTACAAGAATTATACCAAAGTTTGGGAAACTAAAACAATTAAAAATTTAAGTGTTCAAGCCAAAGTGTTCTCCCTCAGACTTTAAAAAAGTAAGTAACCGGTGGTAAGTGATGAGCCTTCGGAGATGGTTAATTTTGAAATCCAGAGAATGGGAACAGAGAATTTACCAGATATGTGTAAGACAGTCACATTTGTGTGGATGCAACAGTTTAATCCAGCCGGGTTCAAACGGAGATCGTGCCATTTAAGAAAAGCTCCGGGCAACCGTGCTCCGTCCGCGATAAGTTTTTTAAAATATACGACCTCCAGGCCGATCTTTACTATAGAAAAATTGAACACTTTTTCTCCCCTTAAGAGGACTCTGAATTATATTTAGTTTTTACAGCGAAATTAAATTCATTATTTAACTTTAAACATTTAAATTTATTTTGGTACATAACTAAGAAATTGCGGTAAGAATTTAACATGTGAATAAATATTTACTTGGAATATTTAACTGTTTAAAATGTTAATTGGAAGATTTTTTACTTTCTGTTTAACCTGGAATGACTCATATTTGAAACCGATTTGACAACGGTTTTCCATATATTATAAAGTTGCCACGTAATATCGATATTTAGAACAACCTTTAAAGTTTTCAATAAACTTCCGCTTGCCAAGTAATCACGTTTTTCATAGATATCAGTTGCTTCTGAGATTTTGTTTCTTTAAACAGTCCTAATTTGCTGTTGTTATAAGTATAAAATACTCATGAAAATATTATACAAATAAAATGTTATTAATGTGATCGGAACCTGGTTCACAAATCTGAAGCTGCAAACTCCTTTGGTCATCGAATTCAAATAACTCTTGTCTTATTATATTTATCATTTGATCCGAATTGTTTTTTTTCGGATAGGATATAATTAAGCGAGTTTCCAAGAACGTCCGATTTCTGAACATTTTCCTTTTTTACCCAACGTGTTTTGAAAACATTTGATCCCCATTTGAATTGACCGATTTTGAAATGGCTGCTCGAGAAAAAAACTTCGCCTTTTTAGAATGTATACCTATGTAAAAAAAGTTTTAGGTTTATTCTCATTTATCTCTTTCTCGGGAGGATAAATCCTGTAAATCTTTTTTTTTTACTCTTCCTCCATTGTTATTATATATATATATACAGAGGTGGGCAACCGTTAAGTGTGAGAAATTAACGTTGTTAATGTTCCCTTAATCTGTATGTTAGATATCAAAAAAAAATAAGTTCTTTAATCGTTCAAAAAGATTGTAAGCGGATAAAATCACCTGTAAAAGAAAAACTGTTAAGAGTTCTTCCAATGTTTTTTTTTTATTTCTAATCTAACAGTTATTCGTAGGTCTTCACGGGCAGAGCCCTATCAAGGAGGGGTTTGCACGCCAATTCATCGTTAGCGTCGAAATTAGCAGATGAACAAGACCTGCAGGCCTTTAACAGGAGGAAAGAATTAAAAGTCAGCAGGAAAACACGAGTTAATGATTTGGGACAGAGAAGTTTTCCACAGAACCGTGGGGCAGGAAAGAAAGGAAGCACGCAGCGGAACTAAGCCCCTGGAGTTACCATATTACACAAAACGTCGTGCGCAGATACAACCACCCTTGGTTGCTACTGAGGGGCGCGTAAAAGGTGGTTGGTAGCGAGGTGTAAGTCCCGCCTCGAACACCTGCCTGCTTGTGATCTATTAGAAAAGGAGATAAAGAACCAACATCTGTGCGCCGCCCAAGATAGAGGGTCAAGTGAACTGGGAAATACAGAACAACAGTTTATAAGCCCTTTGGCTTTTGACTCGACCCTGATCTTTCAAAAACCCGGGTGAAACCAGAAGCCCCCAGATGTGTTACAGTAAAATGCTATACCCCACAGAAAAAGGTGGGCGGAATGAGACCGCTCTGTATAAGCTGAGTAATCTGGAGAAGAGGAAAAAAACGTCTCGCCTCCTGAAACAAAACCCCGCGTTCTTTGAGGCGCCGCCAGCAACCATTGTGATGTGAAAGGTTCCAAGACATTTTTTTTGTTTATGTTAAAGGCCAAGGATGTTATATTGTCCAAACAGAGAGAACGAGAGAACCGTCAAAAGAGATGGAAAGTTAGAAGGTATTTTAAGAGAGAGTGAGATTTGTAGAAGTTGGGGTTTTTAAAAAGAATTGAAATTCATCAAGGTAGACGACACACCGTAAAATTCCCTATCTAAAATCACGAGAAAATAGAAATGTGGGAATAACAGATTAAACTAGAGGCCAATTCTAAGAAGGTAAAAAGGAATGAAGCAAGGCAATCTGGTAACATATGAGGTTAAAGAATGAGAGGGTGCGAGTGGGATAGAGTAGAATGTGCAAAGGTGAAAAGTATGTAATTGATAAAAATGTAAGGAATAAAAAATAGAGATAAAGAAAAACAATGAAGGAATCCACTATTGAAACAAAAAAAGAAAGAAAAAGAACGGTCCGATCAAGCCGAGCAGCCGGGATGTTTTAGCGACCTTTGAAGAAAGCTAGACACATAAGTAAGCAAAAGAAGGGAGGAAACCAAAGGAGGGGGAGCTTGGTGGAGAGCAAATGATGCGTGCCATACCCCGGTCTCAGATTGCTTTGTACTGTCAAAGCGCCAGCTACGGCAAAGTCTGGCCCGTAATGTCCTAAGAGCGGAATAACAACCAATATAATCCGGTTAAATAGGCAAAGTCAATCATGGCCATTAAGAACCATGAACACCATAAAGCCGTACTCGCGATCGGAAAAAAAGAAGGAGAATGAAGATTCCAGATTGGTCCTAAGAGTGCTTCCAACTCTAAAGGGAAAGTGGCTGAGTATTGAAAACGAGGAATAATAAGTTGGGAATAAACGCAGGGGCGGTGTCCCAGCCCGGTAAGCACCATTCCCTCAAAACTTCGGGTTTGTTTTTCCACAACCCTTTGTTAAACATTACTAAAAGCGGGATAATAACCGAGTAGAAATAAACACATTTTGATTGAGCCATTGAGAGGGGGGTTTAGGAAATTTTGGAAAAGAAAAAGTTTATCTGCTTATCGAAATCGAATGATAATATCAATTTAAAAATCCTGATTAAGAAAAAATATTCTTGATCAACGCTCGTTAAATTAAGGAACGGTTCTAGACGGAGTGGTAGGGGAAAAATTTTAACCTCGTAACGCGTTATTCACAAATGTCAAACTCGCTTAATTAGTCCCGTTTACTACTTCTTTTCGAATTAAGCGAAAGCCGTTCAAAGTTCACGAAAAAATTTAATCGAGTTAATTATACGGATTAACGCGTTTAATGCCCAATTCCTTTTGTATACTATATATATATATGTATATATAATATATATATCATATATATATATATATGATAATTATATATATATATATATTATTAATATATATATATATAATATATATAGATATATATATTATTATTAAGACCGCCTCGTGGCGTAGAAGTGTTTGACTCGATCGACTCTCATGTGCGAGAGGGATACCGCCTGGTTCAATCCCTCCGCGTAGCCAGTCTGAGTTTTAATTCTTCCTGGGGGTAAGAAATAAACTCGGCTGCCGGAACATGCTTTGGTGGGGGCCGAAAGGCTTGGGAAGCGGCCTTAAAGTGTCGATTTTCCCTGTAGGCCCGTGTTTACCCCTCTGAGACGAATGGCGATAAAGCACTGGTTAGAATGGAAGTTTTATAATATATAGTATATATATTATAGATATAGTATATAAAACTCAATTATTACTTATATATATCTATATATATTAATATAAATATAACTTATAAATATATTATATATTATAATTAAACACGTTTATCATTCTAATAAATGACATGTCCTGGATGTTTCAAGTTGGACATCGATTGCCCCAGCGGTAAACAATTTGGGTAGGTCAGAAAATGATAAATAAAAGTTTTGGCCAACTCATGTAAATTCTTTAATACTCTGAAAATTTTAATTTTAAAATAAAAAAATGGGTGAAATACTCTAGAAACACAGATTTGTCAACATTGTGATAAGCAAAAAAACAATTGCAACCCTCTTTTTAAGAATTTTGAAAAAAAAAATAATCCTACGACTAGTAGATTTCCTTTCAATTTTCAGTAGTAAAACCAATTGTATTGTATTTGAAGTTTTGTAACCCCGCCAAACAGACAGAAGTTTTCAATAAAACTTACAGTAGTGAATAATTATAAAATATTTTCCAGATTTATAATTTGTTTTCTGGGCTTTTAACAATATAGGTAATTATAAAATTGAAAATTCTACTGTTTTAGAATTTACTGAAAACAAAAAGAATTCCTTCAGTCCCTTTGAACTTATTTTGAATTACTGGCAATTTTGTTCCTTTCTGAGAAATAGTTGGGAGAAAATTAATATTAATGTACTTGAGTTATATTAAATATTAAAATTTGAAAATTCACATTAACATGGTGCAAAATAACGTAGCCATGGTTTATTCAGGTGAAAATCAATTTCTCTTTTGAGCTGTGGAAAGATGTTTTTCTAACTCGTTCAAGACAGTTACTCTCACCTGAAGAACGACTAGATGGCCGAAGGAATCAGAATAAAGCAATTTCTTGGAATAGCGGTCTGGACAAGATACGAGATCGTTTTTAATGGGTTTTCTTAAATTTTAGATAGCTTAGTGGTGTAAAGACTGTTGTAAAAACTTCAATAGTGGTGGGTATTTTATGTCATTTTATAGTTGAAAAATATAATTATTAATATATAAAACTTGCTAATCGATTAATTAAATAGACTTTTGGGGATAAAAGGCAAGACCTGCTCAGCTAACCCGGAGTTACCGGGACCCTAATAAACCAAGAAACCAAAATTTTTGGGAACGGAGTTACAACATACAATCAATGTAAATGAAAGCTCTCTCTGCAAGGCAAGGAATTTCATTGTGACTTGGAGAGCTTTCAGAAGACATGATGTTCGAATGGCCTACTAAAAATTAACGTAATTAAACCAACAGTTTACAGCAAGGGGGAGATTAAGAGAAAGGTCAATGAGCGGTGACAGTGTGGTTTGAAAATGGGAACAAAAGAGGGACCTCATATTAAACGTCTTTCTAAAGCTGAAAAGGTTCCTTATTCACCCCCAAATGTGAAATCGCTTCTAAACCTTCAGAAACAAACGGCACCTCCAATACACGAAGTTTAAGCAATTCTGGACCCAGTGTCATAAGTTTTCTGGTCGACCTGTTCAGACATGATGTTGACCTCTAAGGAAGCGTTGATATTGGTAAGAGGAAGTAATGTGAAAATCCGTAGACAGAAAAGGCACTTTAGCAAGGTTAATGTAACTGACCTATCCGTTTGCGCTGAACGGACAGGGAAAATCGGGCAAGAGAGTTCCGTAGATGTTGGTCTTTAAAACCCAAGGGGTACAGCCCAGTGGATGTGAAATGACACATTGAAAAATCAGCGCCAAAATGATGATTACAAGAGAAGTGTTATATTTGCAGTTTTGTAATTGAAACACATAGAAGCTCGACCTGGTAGAGAATAAGAGATTAAATTATAAGTCAGTAAACTGAATTTTAACTGTGGAAATGTCATTAGTTGTCAATTTCCTGCAGAAAAAAATAAACTTAAGGAAAGATGCACAAATGACTTCTTATTCAGTTAACAGAGAAAACAATACATTTTCCCGCAATTTGTTCTTTGGGTTGTAAAAATTTGGAGAAATGGAGAAACAATAAGGGGAATGATTTATGCAAGAGCCTCAGCACCTCAGTGCTTAAAGAAAGAGAGATGAGAGAGAAGAGAGAGAGAGAGAGAGAAGAGAGAAGAAAAGAGAAGAGAGAGAGGAGAGAAGAAGAGAGAGAGAGATGAGAGAAGAGAGAGAAAGAGAGAGGAAAGAGAGAAAGAGGGTAAAGAGAGACGAGAGAGAGATAGAGACGGAGAGAGAGAGAGAGAGGAAGAGAGAGATGAGAGAAGAGAGAAGGAGAGAAAGAGAGAAAAGAGAGAAAAGAGAGAAAAGGAGAGAAGAGAGAGAGAGGAGATGAGAGAGCGAGAAGAGAAGAGAGAGAGAGAGTGAGAAGAAGAGTAGAAGACAGTTGCTTTACGAGAGAGAAGAGAGAGAGAGAGAGAGAGAAGACGAGAGAGAGAGAAGAGAAGGAGAGAGAGAAGAGTAGAGAGAAGAGGAGAGAGAGGAGAGAGTGAGAGAGTGAATACCAATGAGAAAACATATATTCAATAATAATTGCAATAAATTTGATAGGAGAAAAGAATGGCCAGGCCATGGGAATGGAGGAAGTTCCTCAATAGATTCAACTTTACAATGAAAGGGTTTTAAATTACAAGCGAATATGATGAGGAGGAGTAAAAGTGGATGGGAACAAAGTTTGAATGTCCCTTGCCTACGATACGTAATTTTCTTTTCCCCAAATTTTTAATATTGTAAAAAGAAAGTGCGTAATAGTTTATTATGATTAACCTAACTGGGTCCAGATAAGCGTTGTAGCCTTAAGCCATTCAGATGTTATTTTACGGTACATTCTTTGGAAACCGGCGTTACTAATAATATATATGTATAGGTTAACTTGTCAATCGTTCTTAACAGAACGAAGACAATGTTGTCAAAAGTTAATTCAATTTGTCACAAGGTATTAGTTATATTTTATCATATTTTTCCAAGGGTGATTAAACTGGTGATAGACGGTATTGTGAAGCATGTAGGCACCAACTTCTAGCTTCTTATAGCTGTTTACGATGTTCCATATTTTCAGCAAATTTCTATACTATTCTCTTTGGAATGTTAAACTAGGACTAGAAGTCAATTTCTTTGATAAAAATATTTAAAACTCACACATTAAGGATACAACTTGTAACAGTAGTTAAAATAAAAAAAAAAAGACTATAGACGCATTATTTAAGCAATTTATTTTTAACCCAAGAGTAGAAAAAGACCTTAATCTCTAAGTATCCTTAGCTTGCAATTTTACAATCTCTAAAAGAAAACTGCTCTATATCTATAATATATCTATATTTTCAATATACAAAATAAAAACTATAAAGTCATAATAGAAGAATCTACAGAACTAAAAATTCATATCTAATGGCGCTAATTCAATTACTCAGAACATCTTATAAATTAACTAAACTAGTAATTAACTAAACTGTATTAGCACCTAAAGCACTAAAAGGAAGCAGTACAATGTAGATGTCTTAGTGCTAAATAATTATTCTTCCGTATGGCGTTTAAAATCATTATAAAATTAACACCTCATGATAAAATGCCTTACTTCAAGACTAGTGATGTGAAAGAATCCAGATTCGGTCGGATATCCTGCCTTTTCAAAAAGCTCCGGCTTCGGCCGGAACTTTCTATTGGGAATTGAATATTTTTTTCTTAAAAATTCTGAATATTTCGCTTTTTACCGAATAGTCAATTTATAAAGCTTTAGAGATATTTAACCTTAATTTAGTATATAAATGTTTGAAATAGTTGTATATAGTAGTGGATGAAAAATTTAAATTTTCCTTTATTTTCAATTTAAGATTCTCTTAACGAAGTCTGTAAACATTTAATATATCTGATATTGATATTTACGCATTATTGTTTTCTTCATAAACTTGCTTGTGATTTTTTTTCAGCGATATCGATATTTTATTATTCAGTATCGAATCAACGATATTTTTTTTTCAGTTCATGTAACAGGTTAACAGATTTTCTTTTTTCATAATGAATAACATTTAGGCAAAATATGTGTATTTTCAGGCGCGTTTGGAAGATGGGTACATTTTATCTGACTCAGGAGGAGGAGGAGGGAAGGGTCAGATGGATCATCAAGAGAAGAAGTAGGCGTATAGCGGAAGAAAATTTTCATAAAATAATACCTAGTTGCGTATTTACGTTATTTTCAATTAGATATTATATATAAGGTCAGGGTTGGGATTTTTTGCAATTTTTTTTAGAAAAATAATTTTGTATGATTTTTTGATTTTATTGATTTATTTGATTTTTTGATTTTTTCAGATTTGTGACGTCATGCCTGAAATATTATAATATATATATTATATATATATATATATTTTATTATATTATTATATATATATATATTAATATGTTATTATATATATTATTTATCTATATATATATATATATATATATATATATATTATTAATATTATTATACTTAATAAATAAGAATAATAACTCAGAAGCCGCATGGCATATCGTAGACTGTCCTAGTCAACCCATAATAATTAATAATTAACGAACTCTTTACCTTAGAGTGTCAGTTCAACCCATAATAATAGTAATACTTTAAAACACCCTACTCTTAATTGAACTGTCCAGTCAACAATACAAAATTAATAATTAAAGAAGTCTCATTAACCATAAAGTTTACCAATAATATGGTGAACTTTGATTAACCCTCTAGATATGTCTCAGTCCACCCATATAACTTATAATAAGAATATACTTAAGAGCGTTGGGGCCTATATAGGCTGTCCCAGTCAACAGAATTAATATTAAAAATATAGTTTAAGAAAGCGATTGATTTTTGAATGTGATCACTCATAATAAAAAAGAAAATTATACTTAAGAAGCCGATGGTCCTTTTTAAGACTGTCCATTCAATCATAAATTAAATAATTAAGAAGCCGCATATGCCCTTCAGATGTCCTCAAGTCAACCATGAAATAAATAATAAATCAGATACACTTAAAAAGCAGTATGGGCTATCTAGACTTTCACCACAGTCAACAATAAGTTAATATAATATTTTAAAAGTAATAATTAGAACACATTACATGGCTTATATCACAAACTCATAATAAATAAGAATAAGTTAAGCACGCATGGGTCTATTTAGTAATTAAAATCAATAAAAATTATAATTGAGAAGCTGCATTAACCTCTCTAATGTCCCAGTCAACCATAAAAATTAAGAATTAAAAATATTTTTAATAATAATTTAATGTATGAACTGAATAGTATTTATAATTAAGAAGCTACATGGGCCTACCTAAGACTGGTCCCAGTAACCAACAAAAGTTATAATAAGAATAAAAATTCAGAGCCGCTGGGCCTATCTTAGACATTCCCAGTCACCATAAACATTATATATAAGAATAAATATAATTCTTATAATTAATAGTCTTACTTATAGCAGCAAACATAGATGGACTGCGGCATTCTTGATTATAATTCTTATTTATTAAATTATTATGGATTGACTGGGACTTCTAGAGGGGGCAAATCGATTTTATAATTATAAGTTCTTGAAATTATTAAAGTATTGTTGTTGACTGGACCGTATAGGTAGGCCCATGTGGCCTTCTTAATTATAAAAGACTATTCATTAATTACATTAATTATTATTAAAATTATTTTTAATTTTTTCATTTTTATGGGGTGGCTGGGACATACCTTCTAAGAGGGGACCATGGCCTTCCTCATATTAATTTTTTTATTGGTCGGTCGGAGACAGTCTAAAAAGGAACATGTGGGTTCTTAAATACTATTCTTTATATTATAATGAGCATTGACTGGGACACTTCTAGAGGGATCAGTGTGGTAATTATTATTTTTAATTATAATTGTCGACTGGGACAGTCTAATAAGGCCCATGCGCTTTAAGTATCATTTTTTAGTTATTTTTATTATTATTGACTGGGATTTCTAGAAGGGCCAATGCGGACTTCTTAATTTTTAATTTTATTGATTTGACTGGGACGTCTATAAGGTCATGCGGTTCTAGTAATTTATTCTTATTTATTCTGAGTTGACTGGGACATTCTATGAAGAGTCCAATGCGCTGCTTCTTAATTATTTTTTAATTACTAATTATTATTGTTGAACTGGGTAGTCTGATAGATAGGCCATAGGCTTCTTAAAGTTTTATTCTTATAGTACCTATTGATATTAGGTTGACTGGGCCATTTAGAGGGGCCAAAGGGCTGTCATTAATGATAATTAACTCTTTATTGGTTGAACTGGGCAGTCTAAATAGGAACCCATGCGGCTTATTAGTATTATTCCTTTTTAATTATGCGGTTGACTCGGGACATTCTAGGGGGTTACATGCAAGCTTCTTAAGTTATTTAATTCTGAATATATAGAAGCTGCATTAACCTCTCTAAAATGTCGTAAAGTACATAATAAAATAAAGAATATACTATAAGAAGCCAACATGGTCCTTTTTAGACTGTACCAGTCAGCCAATAAAAATTAATAATTAGAGCCGCATTCGCACCTAGAATGTCCCCAGTCAATCCATCTAATAAACTAATAATAAAATTACTTAAGAAGCCACATAGGCCTATCTAGACTGTCCAGTCAACCAATAAAAATATATAATTTAATCATTAAAAATATGAATTAAGAAATAAGATCCTATGAATGTCCAGTCACTCATAATAAATAGAATAATACTTAAGAAGCTTGCATGGTCTTTTTTAACTGTCCCAGTCAACAAGTAAAATTTAAATTTAAAGAAGCGCAATTGGCCTCTAAAATTCCCAGTCAACTCAAATAAATATCAAATAATAAATAAAATAATCTTACGAGCCGCATGGGCCTATCCTAGACTGTTACAGTACACCATATAATTAATAATTATAATAATAATTAAGAAGTGAATTGACCTCTAGAATGTACAGCACTCATATATAATAAGAATAATACTTGAGAGCCGCATGTTCCCTTTTTAGACTGTCAGTCAACAATAAATAGAATTAATTAATTAGAACATTAAATGAAATAGATGGAAGTATTTATAATGAAGTAATAAATAAAAATAATAACCTTAAGGAAGCGTGGCTATCTAGACAATTCCGCTACTTATTATCACTAACGCAAAAATCTACTTCTCGTTGCTTAACGTATTGCGCCTCTCAAGCATATATATGTATTTTTAATAAAGTAATGAGTTATTTAAATTGTTAACATGCTTTCAAAACTTCTTTATACACATTATAAGAAAACAATATAATATCAATTGTCTGCATAATGGCAATTATGATTTCAATTTTAATCTACGCCCTAGCTCTGGGTTCAAAATCTACAATGGAAACATGAACAGCACACTAAAGAATGTTACAGACTTACGGTTACAATGCCAATAGTTTGTTGAAAATTGACAAAATTATTAAAACTTCATTATAATTATATTTAATTAATTAATTTTTTATTTCTATTGAAGTTAATCACTTAAATATACCAAAAATAAATAAATAAATAAAATAAAAAAAAAAAATCAAAAAATCAATAAAATCAAAAAAATCAATAAAATCAAAAAAAATCATGATTTCTTCATATAAAAAAAATTCAAGTAAAAAAATCAGTTGAATTTGTTATTTATATTGATTTTTTTCGGTGCATCCTGATATAAATATGAAGGTATGACTATATAATCATGGACAATACTAGTATTTGATGTTTTAATGTTAATTTGAATTAAATTTTAATTCTGAATCTGAAATTAGAAATGTTTAAGTTTATATGCGAAGATTTTCTACATTCATTACTCGAAGCTTTATTCCTCTGTAAAACCACCTCCACTGCTTAATTTGGACCATGATTAGAGTTTACTTCTTAAAAAAGCAATTATATATTATATCTATATATATATATATATTGTATATATATATATATATTATATATATATATAATCTATATATATTAGTAGCATTTATAAAGTGGTTGATCTGTTAATATTAGGTTAAGGTTAATTTAGGTAGTAATGGTTCGGTTAGCGTTAGGTTTGGTTAAGGTTACCCAAATTAACTTGTATTTCACCTAATTATTAAAATACGATACATTAATTATTGATTTTCGCTCCTGGAGTCAACCGCTTATAATAAATACGCCTATAGTATATATATATATATATCTTATATATATTATATATATATATTTATATATATAATATATAATATATTTATATATATTCCATAATATATATTAATTATATATATATAATTATATATAATATATATTAGAGGAGACTCCTATAAACTCGTGCTTAGCAAAGAGTTAACTAATTATGAAACGATACGATCTTTTACAAATTTTCATAAGTATTTACGATAAAATTCTTTTATTTTTTTGCGAAAATTGGTCATAATGAATGAAATATTTAAATAATAAATAATAAAAGATTAATGTAAAATGAAATAAAAGTGGTATAATTTTTCCAATTAATTAAAAAGGGACTACTTCGTGCTCGAATGGAAAGCGGACGATTGTGTAATTCTGTGAAATTATGAGTAATAAATTGTTATTTGTTGTTTTGGCAATCTCTTATTTATACTCTCTTTATGTGAAAATTCGGCGAGACATATTAAATTTTTATTTTATTATATACTATATATAATATATATATATATATATATTTATATATAATTCTTATATTATTAATATTTATATATAATAATATATAGTATTGTAAATAAAGTAATATAATATATATATATTTACTTATAGTATATATATATATCTATACAGAGGTGGGCATCGTTCCTCAAAAAAGTAGTTCCGTTATCGTTACTCCGCTACTCTGGAACAAGTAGCCTCAAAGCCTCTTATATTTCGTTTCTTTGAAAGGAAAAGTAAGGAGCTGCATTAATATTCCGTTATCCCGTTACTCTTAAACTTTTGATTATAACATTAATGTAGGTATCTTAGCTAATTCTATTGGTTTGTGTATATAAACTTTTCAACATTCATTATTAATAAAAAAACATAACAAATATAGAACCTAGCGCACTCAAGACTAGTCCCTTTAAATCCACCAACGATTATTGCACCAGCCACCTTCCTGCCTTCACAACTTTCCTACTACTTCTGTGCTCATTCGTCCTTTTCTCCAATCAACATGGTATACTAAATATATTAACTCAGACACTGTTCAACTTCTCACATCTAACATAATTCCCACAAGAAGACTGTCCTCTCAACACCATAACTTACTCTATATCTAAGTCTTACATGTAAACATTTTCTGTTACACCTCGCCAAATCTCTCTACCAATCGCTCTCAAACATCTACTAAGATATCGCCACTAAAAACCAAGTTCATCCCGCATATATGGTAGGTGCCCTACACTCTCTTGCATTCTCCATTTATTCTAACACACATCCCCTACCACCCTCACCTTTAATTCTTTCATAAACATTATCCATATCACATAATCTGAATTCATAACCTCATCCATATACAGATCCACTCCGCTATTAATATTAAGACAATCACTTTCAACTCCATTTATTCTTAGACACGTTCACTAATTGTCATACTAATACTTTTTGGGATTCATTCAGCAAGCTTACACCACCCATATATCATAAAACTGCATAGAGGCTTTTAAATCCATATCATACGCCATGATTTGCAATCAAAAAACTAATACATTTATTTTCTCCATCATTTTCTCAATGATTTGTTTCAATGTGAAGATTTGAATCATGTTAAAGTGATCTTTGGGGTCTATCACTTTAAACCACCTTGTTCTTCCAATTATGCTTCAGATCATTCGACGCATTCTTTCGACCAACAATCAGTATATATCTTCTACTCCACATTGATAAACAATTCCCTTTAACTTCTAAAGTTATACCTTATCCCCCCTTACCCTATATAGGGTACTATTACTGCTCTTATCCATCCCTCGGAATATAACTCATAAGCTTTGTTTACACAGCTTTCCTATTCATAATCCAACTCGCCCGCCTCTTGACTTATTCACTGTAATATCAATTATACCTGCAGATTATGCCATTCTTACAACTTTCTCATACTACCATCAATTACTGACCTCACTTAATGACTCACTCCAATACTATTCATTCTTGCATCATCAACCCAACACATTCATATCACCGTTTTCATTCACTGCCAAGTTTATGCCAGATGTTTCGAAGTGTTCCCACCACAGTCTATCACATTCATTCATCAGTTACGCAAACACCACCCTATTCAATTATATCTATGCAATTCTCAATTCCTTTATATATATCTATATATTTATATTATATATAAATATATATATATATTATATATATTATATATATACTATAAATATATATACTATATATATATTACTATATATATTATATATATAATTATATATTATATTTATATATATATAAGATGTATATATTATTAATATATATATATATATATATATATATATATATATATAGTATAAATATATATATATTATATATAGTATTATATATATTATATGATATATTATATATATATATATTATATATATATTATATTATATTATATTATATATTAGATATATATATATAATATATTATTTATATATTATTATATATTATATATATAATATATTATATATATATATTAATATTTATATATTTATATATAATCTATATATTCTATATATAATATATATATATAGTATATATATTATTAATACTTATATATTATAATATATATATTATATATATATATATATATATAGTATATATTATATATATAATATATATATATATATATATTATATATATTATGATATATAAGAATGTATATATATATATATTATAAATATTATATCTATATTATATAATAATACTTTATATATAATATATAATATATATAATATACTATTATAATATATATATATTATATATTATATCATATTATATATTATATAATATAGTATATAAAAAGGTGTGGTATTGGCTTCAACCATTCAAAGAAGTCGAGACAAACTGTAACGGTCTTAAGAAAGTAACGGAGGAAAAAGTAAGGACGTTAATCGGTGCGTTTATAGATGAAGAAAACTTACACGAGTATGTTCTAAAACTAGTTCGTTAATAACGGAGTAACTGAATCGTGCACACGATCTGTATCTTATATAATATTATATATATAATATATTATATATATATATATATATATTATCTATATATTATATATATATATATATATATTATATATTATTTTATATATATAAATATATAATATTTATTTAAAAAAAATATTATAAAACTCCTGAGTAATTTTAAATTGGTTATATTTTTAACATTTGTATAATATTGAAAAGACTATATATGTTGATAATTATGATTTTATTCTGATAGATGTATGTAAGTTGTAATTTGGACTTACTAATTGAATTTCAACTTTGTCTGTGATAAAGAAGGTTATTATTTCAGTAAAATAAATTCAGTAACAATGATTCTCTCTCTCTCTCTCTCTTCTCTTCCTCTCTCTTCTCTCTCTCTCTTCTCTCATCTCGTCTCTCTCTTCTTCATCTTATCTCGTCTCTCTCTTCTCTCTCTCTCTGTCTCTCTTTCTCCTCCTCCTCTTTCTTCTCCTTCTCTTCTCTCTCTCTTCAAGAATATTATATTATATATTATATTATATATATATATATATATTTATATTATATATATATATATATATATATATATTAATATTATATATATATCATATATATATATATATTATATTATATATATAATAATATTATATAATTAATATATATGTGAAGCTAAAGAAAGTAACACGCATGATATCTCGAAAGCTAAGATAGGTACAAGAAAACTGATAAATATATGGAATCAGCGTATGAAATTTGTATGAAAATGAAAAAAAATTTTTTTTTACTTTTTTATTTTTTATATCTCCCAAATCTAGAAGTAGACACAAGAAAACTAGATAATAATATTTAAGATCAGCGTATGAATTTGTATGAAAGAAGGATTTTTTTTTTTTTACTGAAAAGAAACCCAGGGTAATCGCAAAGATTCAAATGGGTAGGGTCTCTTGGCCTCTGGGGGACGACGGGTGGGGGATCGTCCCCCGTCTATATCACGTCGTCGGAGCATAAAAAATCATATTGCTAATTCAAATAGTGTTATTAGTAGAACAAAATTTCTCTTCTTTTCATACAATTTCTACGCTGATCATATATGTCATGTAGTTTTCTTGTCCCTATCTGAGTTTTATCAGGAATATGAAACAAAAATAAATATTTTTTTTTTCATTTTTCAATACATTCATAACGCTGATTCATCATATGTTATCAGTTTTCTTGTGCCTATTTTAGTTTTCGAGATATATGCGGGTGACTTACTTAGTTTGGCCTATATATATATATATTATATATATATAATATATATATATATTATATATATATTATGATATATTTATATTATGATAATACCTACTATATATATATATACTATATTATATATATTATATATATATATATCGATTAAAGCCATTTGTTTTAATCATTGGTTTAAACCATGGTTTAACCCACATAAAAACATGGTTTAAACCATAAAAAACATGCATAAAATATCTAAAAAATATATTTATTATTGAGGTTTTCTTTAGCTGTTGATATGGTTTTCTCAATATTAAATCGAAAGAGTAAGCTGAACCAGGCATCAAATTTTTCTCGCGAATTTTATATTATTGGTGAGAATGATTATAATATTTATATAATATATATAATATTATATTATATATTATATTATATATATATATTATATATATAATATATATATATATAATATATTAATATATATAATTATATTTGAAAATTAAAATATTTAACACATGATTTTGTTTCGGCTTTGGGAATTCATTTTCTACGCATTGATTGCTCATTTCAAAGTTATAATAAAACTCATATGTAAGAGTGTGAGGATTTGTGGAAAATGTGGCATCGTAGCAGACGAATTTTTTGATGCGACATTATCATCTGTCATCCATTAAAGAGAGTTCAAATATAAAGTGACATTGTTTAAATATGAATATGGCTATTAATTGTTTTGTGGGTGCATTGCAAATATAATAACTTTTTTTGGGGGGTAAAATAATAAAGTAAACCTTTTTTTTTTAAATAGAGTTTTATATATTATAAATATACCTTTTTTTTTAACTTTATGAGTTTTGTAAACATTCAAAAAATAGTAATTTTATACCAGTTTACAGTTTTCAAGAAAATTTGAAATTTAGAATATAAGAAATTTATCAAGGAATTTTAAAATTGTTGGGTTAGCACATGTGTCATGAACAGTTTCAGTAGAATTTTTGTCCGCAAATCTATATTAAAACATTTAAAAAATCACAATGAAACCATCAAATAGCATAAAAAAAACCATAAAAACCAAAAAAAAACATTGGTTTATTTGTTTTTTTTTAAAAAAAACAATGTTTTTTTTAAAAACCATGGTTTTATATATATATTGAGGTATTATATTATACTAAATCTAAATTATGGTCATAGGAATACTAGATTATAATTGATATAGATATATATATATATATATATATTATATATTTATATATATATAGTATATGTATATATATATAATATATATATATATATACTTATTATTAATTTTATCTATCTGTATATATATATATATATATATATATATTATATATATATATTATATAAATATTATATATATTATATTATAATTATATATATTATATAATATATATATTATATATATATATATTATTATATATCATGGTACAGTAGTCGTACATAAGTATACATTTATAAAGGTTATTGTAATGCAACCAGTAACGGTAGTTAGGCTAGGATGTCTGGTGGCGATATAGAAATCTTGTGATAAAGAAAGTCCTGTACATGCGAATAATGTTTCATTCCTTTTTTTGATATTACATCAAGGCCCCAAGGCGACTCTGTCACCATCGAGTGCCACTGGGAGAATCAGTAAATTACGGAAAGAAAACCCGGAAGAGCAAACAATTGAATCTTCGGTCCAAAAATGGATACTGAATTATAGTATTTAAGTATTTAAAAAGTAACATTATTTTTGAACAACGTGAAATATCTTAGATGTGTGGTTCATGTAAAATAGTCATATTGACATAATAATCAAAGAATAAATAACTAACGTTTCACTATTCCAAACTATTTTATTTTTGCTATAATCAAGGTGAATTTCTTAAATGGGCCAATCTAAGTCATTATAAGAGATCATCTTTGTATACTTATATATAATATATATTAATATATATAATATCTATATTATATATATATTATATATTATATATTTTATAATATATATATATATATATATATATAGATATCTATTATATATATATATATATATTATATTAAAATTTATATATTTAATTATTATTCATAATCTTCCGTTAAAGGGTGGAGTATTGCCTATGTTAATCAATAAACTATAATGTAACACGTCTAGTGAATGCTCAGAATCCTCTAATTTCGATGTTTCTAGTGAGCTTAAAAATTTCTCCTCTACTACATAATCTCTGTTTCGGTGCTACTGCTGCTCCAAACAGAAAAGATTACGCTATTTGGAAAATATCTTGACTACTTTCAAGAGATGTTTATTTTCATCAAATACTGGAGGTCTCATATTTAGGGATTCAATGTACAAAACACTGAATGTTGGGGTCCTTCTCATACTGATTTAGGAGGGGAGGAGGCCGAATCATTTTGCATTCTCAACGAGCTGGAGCAACTAATTAAGAACGAATCACTTCAGGATGGTCAGCAACCAATTTCTTGAACACACATTGACTAGTGTTTTACACTAGTTCCTTCTCATCATTAATACCATTTCCCTCCTATCGGTAACTGACCAAACCTTATAGTTCTTAATTTTAATACTTTCTCTCCAGCAGTCCATCCTGCCTTACTCGTTTTTTCTGGCACTCTGATCGGGGGAGGGGGGCTTGCGTTGCTTCTACGTAACTATAATAATTGGAAATGACTGCTTTGACTCTGGTGACGCTTCGCTTCTGCGATAAGGTGGGAGTGTATCGTTGGATCAGGATGGCAGGTTTCATCCTTTCTTCGACTAAATCGTTCTCTTCTCATATCCATGGTTCGTCGTCGCTTGTTTCTGGACATTCAGGGTAGAGCGCAGCGCGTATCGGGATGATGGAAAAATTCTCGTTCTCCTAATCACTCTGCTAATTTCATTCTGCTAGAAATCGTTGCAAGGATAATCTCGACGAGCAAGCGGGCTTTTCATCAAAGAAAGTGTGCTAATCCTTGGTTCTCCTATGACAAATCTTTCTTGGCTCTTGCAAAACATCTCAAACAATTTCTGTAAATCTGTTTCCTCCTCTTTATTCGCTCTGATGGTTCTGGTTGCTATTCTCCACTGAAAAGCAGTCCTCTTGGCCATCAGCTATTTTCTCTAACTCAACCTGGACGATTCTGGCATTTCCCCTTCATCTCCTCTCTGCCTCTCAGGTGTCCTAATGCTTTGCTGTGATTACATTCGATCGTGTGCATGGGCTCCTGGAAAATTACGAAACGTTACGAGAAGGTGGGTGGCCCGGCTAGGATTCCTCCCGAGTTTTGAGGAGTGTGAATTCCGTGCTATACCCGCACCTCGATTCACTATATTTCTATGTCTCAAACATTAAATTTTCCTCAGTGTTGGAACACGCACGATGTACTATTCGAAAATCAGGAAGCGTCTGATGTATCATAACTATACAGCCCTATAAGCTCTTAATTCGTATTTCGTTATCTAAGATCTTTGAACTCTTCTCAATGCTCATTTCTTAGATCAGTCTGGGAATCTCATTCCTTCTTTCTGATGCTCAGTCCCGGCTTTCGGCTCAAGGTCTTACTGCGCGATTATACTTTCTTATCTTACTGATTTTTGGTTTTCCGCCTCTATTAACTACGGAGACTTGCGTGGTGGCTTGACATATCAAAAGCCATTTGACGGGTATGGCACGCGTCACTGTCTCCCAAGCTCCCTCCTTTGGGTTTCCTCCTTCTCTTGCTTACTTATTCCTAGTTTTCTTTCAAATCGCTTCAATATCGGCTGTTGTTGATGGGGCGACCTTCTTCTTCCTTTTTCTGTCAATAGTGGTAGTCCTCAGGGTTTCTGTCTATTCTCTCTACCATTTATCTCTACTTTTCTTAATGATTCTACCTGCACATCTACTCTATTCACTCATATGCCGATGACTCGACATTCATTCTCACTCATTTTACAATTCTGCTCTTTTTTACTTATGAAATTGGCTCTCGTCTTAATTTTCGATTTAATTCTCGCTGATCTGGATAGAATTTCGGGGTGGGGTGTCTCAACCTTGGAAATTCAATTCTTTAAAACTCAACTCCTACAAATCTCTCCCTCTCTAAGACACCTTCCAACTTTCCATCTCTTTCGGGGGTTCTCTCGTTCCATGTTGACAATATATATACATGCCTTGGCCCTTACATAACAAAAAAATGTCTTGGAAACCTCTAATCACATGGTTGCAAGGGCCGGCCTCAAGAATACTGGGGTTCTGTTTTCGACTGCGAGACTTTTTTTCCTCTTCTCAGTTGCTTCAGCTATACAAGGGCACTCAACGCCTTGTATGGAAGTACTGCTCTCATATCTGGGGGGGTCTGGGTTACACTCACGGCTTTTGTAGGCGTCGAGTGAAGGCAAAAGGTTATAAAACTGTTCTGTACTTTCAGTTCCCTTGACCTCTATCTCTTGCGGCGCGATGTTGGTGCTTTATTCTTTTCTATAGGATCGCAGCGGCAGGTGATCGAGGGAGCTTATCACTGCGCGTACCTCCATTTACGTGCCTCGTAGACCTCGAGGGGTGCTGGTGTCTGCACGATGCAGTTTTTGTGTTGTGTAGGTAATCAGGCTAGTTCGTGCGGTGCTCTCCCTTCTTTCTGCCACAGTCTGTTCTGTGGAATTCTCTAGCATCTGTGTTTCCTGCTGAATTTAATTCCTCACTTCTTTAGAGCCTGCGTCTGTGCTCATCTGCGTAATTTAATTTAGTTGTTGACTGTTGAGTTTAACACCCTCCTTGAATAGGGCTCTGCCAGTGAGTTGGTGGTGCAACTGTAAAAAAAAATAAAAATATATATATATAATATAGTATATATAATATATATATAATATATATATATATATATATATAATATATATATATATATAATATATATTTATATATATATATATAAGTATATATTATATATAGTATATATATATTTATATTATATTATAATATTATTAGTATATAACGATAATTTTGACCGATAGTGGAGAGCAATTTTGATATTTTTTTAAATATCGATATATGTAATATAAATCATATTTTTTTATAATATCGAACTCATGGCGACTGTATAGTAGGGTCCGCAAGAGGACCGGATATATATATGATTTGATTTTTTTCCGAATACGTAATCGAAAAAATATCGATGATTTTTTTTCAAACACGTAATCAATATATAATATTTTTTTCTCAGTATTGAATCAACGATAATTTTTTTTTTTTTTATTCCTAGAAATTTTGAGCAGTTTTCATTTTTCTAAAATAACATTTAAGAAATGTGTGTATTTTTCAGGCGCGATTTGTATGATGGGTAGGTACGTTTAAAGACTGCTAGGAGTAATAAGGAAAGAGGATCAGAAATAATAACAGAGGAGTAGAGGACATATAGGGCAAGAAATTTTCATGAATATAGCCAGTTGCGTATTTACTTTTCAAATTAGATAGTTTATAGAGAAGTAAGGAAAGTATCCTACTATACATACAGGAACAATACTAGTTTTGGATATATAATGGTTATAATCTTTAATTAAATTTTAATTTAATCTGAATTAGTAATGTTTTAAGTTTATATGCGGAAGTTTTCCACTTTAATCAAGCTTTATTCATATCTAAAAGTTACCTTATCCTGCTAATTCAGGGCCATGATTAGCGTTTACCTATAAAGGTTATTATATATTATATATATTATATATAATTATATATTATAATATATATTACGATATATATATAATATAATATATATTATATATTATATATATATAATATATATATATTATATATATATATACTAATAAATTTGCCAAATGGTAAAGTTACTTAGGTAACATGCTATAGGGGTAAATTGTAAATGAGTCTATATAAACGAATAGTACTAAATAAGAATAAACTTTTTAGAGGGTGAATACTTTTGTTCATGGTTAAAGTTACTGCAACGGCTACAACACTAATTATGGTAAATTAGTAAGATGCTAGTGTATATCAAACAGTTAAATAAAAATATAACATAAATTTTGGGGTGGCGGGTCAGTGATCTTTCACCCTTAAATCTGTCCCTTTCAAATTTCACGACATCCGCTTACATTCCCCCATGATATTTTTCAATATATTAAGAAATATTATATGGGCAATTAAACCTTTTATATACGTTATGAAAATAAAATAGAAATAAAACGTATTTGTTTTTCAACTATTGTATTTTTTATCAGATGTGCCATAAGTGTGTTTTTATAAAGTATTAGTAAACATTAGTATAGATGTTCTAAGCGGTTAAATTTAATTTTTTTTCCTAGGGGCCCCTGACGCTGACCTGGACTAACCATGACTTTGACTTGCAACCTACTAAATATATGAACTAGAAACATAACGAAAAATAGAAAAAAAAACATTAATTTCACCCCTAGAATATATATATTTATGTATCATAGAGGCTACCCATGAAAAAAAAATTTGAGCCGACCTCCCGTTACGTGAAGCCGTTAAGTATCTTTGTACTAGGATAAATTTACTTAACGGCTACGCGGAGCGGGAAGTCGGATCAAATTTTTTTTTCACAGATAGACTCTATGATACATAAAGAGATGTACTAGGGGTGAAATGAATTTTTTTTTTCGTTTTTTTAGGTTAGGTTAGGTCAGAATAGGTCAGGTCAGGTCAGGTGACCTCTAGGAAAAAAATCTCATTTCCCCCTAGAACATCTATTTATGTATCATAGAGTCTACCTATGAAATTTTTTTGCTTGATCCGACCTCCCATTCCGTTAGCCGTTAAGTACTTGTATATAATATATATCTTATAATATATATATATTATATTATATGTATATTTATATATATTTATATAATAATATAATATATATATATATATATATTTTATGGGGCGTAGGCTGAATTCATTAGGGGGGGGCAAAAGGTTGAGTATCATATATTTTTATATATAGTATTATATATAATATATATATATATATATATATATATATATATATATATCATATATATATATATATATATTATATTATAATATATATATATATATAATATATATATAATAAAATTATGGTCTACAAAATTGCTGTAATATTTTTTTATTTTATGCAATTGTTTTTTAATGTGATGTCTGCAGCTGAATATCAACGGGTGCTACATTTATTGGCAGCCAAATGCTATAAGCATAGCTGAAGTTCTATGCGGAGAATAATGTCAAAGAATCAGTAGTAATAAAGCAGCACACAAAGTTTGGTGTTTAACATTGCAAATATAAATTGAAACCAAATTGAGTTTTAAAATATTTGTATTAGTATTATTAGTATTATACTTCATTATAATATAGTATTGTGGGTTTTTTTAGTTTTTTCTACTACAAAACCTTATAAGAACGACGTATGGCAAACTATAAGGTTATAAGTTTTTATTTGTCCATAGATTTGGGGGGCAGTGCCCCCTGCAACCCCTGCCTACGTCCATGTAATATATATATATATATATTATTATATATATTATATATATATTATTTAGTATATACTTATATAATATATATATAATTATATATATAATATATAATATATATATATATATATTATATATATTATTATATATATTAATATATAATATATATTATTATATATAATACTATTATCAGAGGCGTAGTTAAGGGATAGGCTTGGTAGGCATTGCCTATCTTACCTTTAAGAAAAATGTCATTACTAGAAACAAAAGAAACAATATAAAAATGTTAATATAATAAGAAATCTTACAAAAATAATCTACAAATTTAAAGAAATAAACAAAAATGAGCTCTTTATGTTTGCGTCCCTATCCATGGTTAACTTGCATACTGCACATCGCGTAGTGAAATAAATATTCTATACTTTCTATGAATATAAGGGAGGCGAGCCGCTCTCGTCATCGTAGCACTCGTGCGTCATTTAGATGTTGCATAAATCGTTTTTTTTTTTTATTTTCTTTTGAAAAAGTTTACATCAATAAATATATTTCATTATATATTATATATATATATATAATATATATATATTATATATATATATATATAATATATCATAATATATTATATATATATATATATATATTATATATATCTATTATATTATTATTATTATATATATTTTATTATAATATACAATCTTATCTATCATATCTATATTCCATTAGGAAAAAATAATATTAATATCTCCTATAACGTCTTACTAATGTTTACTAACTTTAAATCACTACTTATGGAAGCATCTGATAAAAAATACAAATATTCTGATTTATTTTCATAACGTTTATCAAAGTGTGATGGTATGTTATTATTTTGTTAAACATTGATGAAGTATTATCTAGGTAATTAAATTTCCTTTTAAACAAGATACGCCACACACACGACACCCAACACACACCACATATCTATAGTATATATATATATTATAATATATATATTATATATATATTATTATATAATATATTAATATATATATATATATATACTATAATATATATATTATATATATTATATAGTATATTATTTAATATATATTATATTGCCTACCATCGTGAAACATCTAGTCGCCATGATCTATATATAATATATATTCTATTTATTATATTATAATTTAATATATATATCTATATATATATATATTTATATTATTATTTATTATATATTATATATATAATATATAATATATATATATATATATATATAATCTATACGACATTTTTTAAAACCGATAATATACGAAGATATTTTTTGCCGTAGTATCGAGGGCAATTATGATATTTTTTAAAATATCGCATTTATGCGATATATCGATATTCTTTATATATCGGCATCCTACTTGTATAAGCATTACAATCGTGGGTCATTGCACGCCTTAAAGTTATGATGAAAAAGTAAAAATTGAGCAAGCATGTGTGGGGTCTAGAAAGACCGATGACAGCATCTAGGGTTATGAACCTAAATTATCGGCTTTTAATTTATGAGTAAAAACGCTTCAAGGTAGTAAAGAATTGGTTAATAGAATGCAAATTTTGCTATTTAATTAATATAATTAAAGAAAAATTAAAGAATTATTTGAATTTAAAGAAATTTAAAGATTTATTTAAAAAATTTATTTTTTCTGTTTAAATAAAGTTTATATTAATATATATATATATATATTAATATTTATATATATTATATATGAATCTATATATATATATATATAGTATATTATATTATATAATATATATATATTATTATTATATAAATATATATATATTATAGATTATATATATTATATATTTATATTTATATATATATAATATATATATATATATATATATATGGTACATCTGTATTTCGTGGTCCGTAATCTTACGTTATCGAAAATAATATATTTTTTAATCAGGGACATTTTTTTACACCGGAAATAAAAAAAAAAATAAAAAAATAACGCTTTTTAAAAAATAAAATTGATTAAAATTGTTAATAAATTAAATTTTTTATAAATCAAGATGCGGCTAACTCCCGAGTGAGACGGAAAGTTGCCAAATGTTGAATTTTTTTCATTTTTCCCAAAGATAATCCCACGCGGTAAACAAGAACGAATATGAGAGAGTCCGGGGTTTCTCGGCTCCTGGGGGACGACGGGGGGCTTCGTCCCCCTCTGTCCCCCGTATCGAACCCCCTAAAAAGGATAAAAAGAAAAAATAATATTTCTCCTTTTGCGTAAATAAAGCGGTATTTGGCAACTTTTTCTCTCGGAGCTGCAGCTTTCAAGGTCAATTAGAGCATGCACTGAAGATTTTTACTAATACAGTATTTCTACCGGCCATTGCAGTGTACATTAGATATAAAATACCCAAAATGTTTAAAGTTTCTTCGATGAAATTACTTCCTAAAATCAAAATGGTTTATTTATTTTCCTGTAGATGTTATAGTTTCTAGTTACATGCCTGAACTTTTTCGGGGATGCTGCCTTATATACTATATATATATATATATTAATATATATATATATATTATTATATATATAGATATTACTATATATATATATATTATATATATATAAAAATTTAAATATTTATCTATATATTATATAGAATATTAAAATATGTTGTATATTTAAATATATATTATATATACACAAAAATATAATTTTATGAATTTAATATTGTAATCTGTGCTGGGTCGAACAACATTGCCTATGTAGATGTTTATATATAATAATAATATTATATATATATATATATATATATATATTATTATATATATATATAATATTATATATCATATTAATTATATATATATATTATATATTTATATATTATATATATATTATATATATATAATATATATATATATATATATTTATATATATAATATATATATATTATATATTATATATATATATATAATATTATGTATATATTATATATTATATACTATATTATTTATATAAATATATATATTATATATTTATATATTAATCTTATATATATTAATATTAATTATATATATTTAATATTATATTTATATATATATAAATATAGTATATATATATATAGTAATTATTATATATTATATATATAATAATATTATATATATTATATATTATATATATATATATATATAATATATTATATATATTGTCCTATTCTGATGGCGGAGTGTAAAATACAAAATAAAAGTGTTAAAATAAAAAACAATAGCATATATTATGAATTCCCCCTTGGTCAAATTTCGAAAATGAGCATAGAGGCATAATCCTTAAAGCATGGGTTTCCTACATCGTGCCCCAAAAATAAAGAAAATAAAGTTACTTTATCTTAAAAATAAAGAAAATAAATATTCTCTTGTACTCTTTCCAAGGATGAAAAATCTGACTTTGGAAAATAATTTTGACCTAACATTATTTATTTATTACTCATCTTAAACTTTTGGAACAGTTTGAAAGTAGATTCCAACAATTTACTATTATCGAACCAGTGGCTACATTTTCTGTAAATTCTTTTACTACACAAGTAGACATTACTGAAACTGCTAAATCTATAGCAGAACTTCTTTAAGAAAAAAACATCGAAAATTGAAGAAGAGATTTTAGATTTGTAATGCATCATATTAAATCTTACGATACGAATGCACGTTTTGTATTTAG